>JBBMKA010051594.1:0-19209 GCA_037833695.1 Sechiopsis laciniata
TATATATATGTTTTTTTTGTTCCATTTTGATATCCACTTTCAAAAGATTACATTTTAATTTTAATTCCACTCTCAAATTCCTTCTATTTTCGTCCATTCAATTTATTCTTCCTTATACCCTCATTTATATATATAAATTTAGTTCTAAAAAATTTAGGTTTTTTTTTTTTTTTGAGTACTAAAAAATTTAGCTATTACCCTCATCAATATCTCCCTTTTATCTGTGTTTTAAAAAATTAAACCAAAACTTTAATTAAAAAGAAAAAAAGTATCTTCCATGATTTTCCAAATTTTAGTTTGAATTCAATTATTGAAAATTTAAATCCAAATAAATTTAAAGTTTGAAAAACAAAAAATTAGTTATCAAGCTGAACTTGAACTTTGAGATTTTCAATTTTAATCCTTAAAGGATAGTTATTCAATTTTTATCCTTAAAAAAAAAAAATCAAAATCAAAATCTGTTAATTATAAACTTTATAGTTTGTTTTTATTTTTTGAGTTAAAAAAATTGTAAAAGGAAATTCCAACTGAACTCTTGATCTTGATGAGAAACTAGTCTTCTTGGCACTTCAAAAATATGTTTCCTTTTGTCTTTACTTTGTATTAAAATTAACAATACTGAACTAAATATGTATACTAAATTTGAAGATTAAGAACTAAAATTAAATATTAAAAAACATTAGAACAAAAAAAAAAAAAAAAAAATTCTAAGTAACCATCAATTTACTTACCGGAACATGGGAGTCTCTGGCGCTACGTTTGGCATCGGTGGCAGAGAAGACGGTGTAAACAAGGATAAAGGTACCGACGATCTCAGCGCCGAGACCGTCGCCTTTAGTGTAGCCCTTGCTTACAACGTTAGCTCCGCCGCCGAGCCTGTCGTAGGGCTTCGGCTGGAAGCCCTTAACGACACCGGCGCCACAAATAGCCCCAAGACACTGCATCACTATGTAGAAAATCGCCCTGGTCAACGACAGCTTCCTCGCCAGAAACAGCCCAAAAGTCACCGCCGGATTTATATGCCCCCCTGAAATTCCACATCTCAAATAATCAACAATTAAACCCAATATTCACTCCCAATTATTAGACTGTGTGGATTTTCATCTCAAAATCAATCTTAAATCAAAGCTCAATTCATTTTTATTAAACATTTAATGGCATCTAATAATATGTTAAATAATTTGGGCATCCATCTCAAAAATCAAATTTGAATTTACCGGAGATTCCGGCGGTGCAGTAAACGAGGGCGAAGATCATGCCGCCAAAAGCCCAAGCAATGCCCTGAATTCCGACGGTGCCGCAGGTGTTGTTGTTGATTTCTTTACTCCGGACGACGCCCATGACGGTCAAGACGGTGATGTAAAGGAAGAGGAAAGTGGCGAAGAATTCGGCGATTCCGGCTCGGTAGAAGGACCATGAAGTTAGCTCCTCCGGCTCGTAGAGCGGCGCCGGCGGCGGCTCCTTGTAGTCCTTGGTGTCGTCCTGGACCTGAGCTGCTGTTCCGATCGGTTGCCTCTCGTTGAACTTGTTGGCTCCGAGCCGTACGTCTTCTTCCTTTCCTTCCATTTCTCTAACCTCCTCTGTTTTTCACGGCGGCGTACGGCGAAAGACGGTGGTTGTTTGGGAAGTGATTAGTAGTGAGGAAAGTAGGGAGAAAGTGTAGGGTTATATAGCAGCGGAAGTAAAATTTAGTGACAAATTCATGGGGCCCAGTGAAAAATAAAAATGGGCGTTTTATGGTAATTATTTCTATATAAATAAAATAAAAAAAATAAAAAAAACCATTTTAGTCGGGTGAACATTTATATTTTCGACATTTTAATACCATAAGAAAAGACAACCCTCCTCCATATATACATCGTATCATTTGGTGTTATTAAAAAAAACTCGCCTTCTCATCCATAATCAGAAGTACTTTTCTTTCAAAAAACTTAATTGTCAATTTATGAAATAATACCAAAAGGTTTGATGACATATTAATTTCATTATTTTGTGATAATTTAATTTAATATCACGGTCACGAGTTCGATTTTAAAAATTGATATTTGACTTTTTTTTTGTTGAGAGCGGTAGTATTCTCTACTCTTTTCCCTCAATTGGTACTAAAAAAGTACGAGATAACAAAATTGATAGTTACATAACATAATACTGATTAAAATAATGATAAAACTAATTTTAAATTTTAAGATGTTAATCAAGTGATTATTTTAGATTTTACATGATTTTAATTATAAAAGTAATTGAAATACTAAGACTAAATTGAAACAAGATGGTAAGGTCTAAGTTGGGTGACCACTTGAGATAGTCTTGTGTTGCACCATTTTTTAATTAAATAGATTGGTAGCCCGTTGATTATCTTGATCGGTGAAAATCTATTTTAATTCTACGATTAAGAGTTCGATCATAAAAAAATAGTATTTAACTCTTACATTATTTAAAAATATAATTACTTTTTGTAGAATTTGTTAGTACTTACCCCAATTTATACTTACAAAAAACAAAAAAGATGGTAAGACTCGGCATAAAAAATTAAATTTCTCCCTTTTTCCATAAAAAAAAAAAAAAAATTAGGAATTAATCGTTTTTTTACAGCCGACCAATCATATTTCTGGAGTTTTCTGGAAAGGACGGTTGATATGTCGGATAATAATTGGGGCACGTGGCACAATTTTAGCCACAAGAGAGTGGTGGAAACTAGAATGAACTAATGCGGCATCCGCCGCCCACCGTCCATCTCGACCAAATAGTGAAGTGATGTGATGTAATGATGAGGTTATGATTGTAATTTTGGGAGTTTGCTAGGGGTACTTGTGGAAATTCTAGAGTTTGGGGACCAACGTGAACGTTACGTGAGATGTTTGGCTGGACATCTTTGTGGAAAAAATAAAAAATAATTTTTTTTTTCTATTGTTCAACCTAGTTTATATGATCCCGATTATTTTAATCGAAACAAACTATATTAAAATTATATAGATGTTAAAGAAAATTAATTTCTAAATATAGATTATGATGATAAGTTAAAATCATAATCTCTTAGACCCCATTTGTTACCTATTTTATTTTTAATTTTTTATTTTTCAAATTTAAGCCTACAATAATTATTTTATCATAGATTTTTTCTTACTTGATATTGTTAGGATCTCACAATTTTCCCAAATTGAAAAAATGGGGAGTCCAATATCGATGTAAAAGAGCTATGAGTTACTTCCCTTACTGTCAATTAGTTTTGAGGTGGAACCCCATATTTTCTAATATGGTATTAAAGCTTATAAAACTCAAACTGGTAATCGGTCCAGAAATTGAGATCCGATTCAAGATTGGTGAGTCCAAAAGAGACACCATTTTGAGGAGAAGGGACATGTTAGGATCTCACAATTGTCTCACATTGGAAAAGTGGGACTCCCCTCACTATCAATTGATTTTGAAGTACAACCTCATATTCTTTAATAAATATCTACATCTTACGTATATTTGTTTTTGAAATTTGATTAACATTTACCTACTTTTTTTTAAGGAAAGATTGATATATTGTAGGAAAAATAGAGCACATTGTAGAAAAATTAGGTAAAAATAACCTTGAATTTCAAAAACCAAATAATTATCAAACGGTGCCTTAAATTTACAAATTTCATTTTTACTCCGCAATCAATCCATAATAACCCTTTAAATAACTTATTCTGTATTTTTATTTTAGGATTATTTCAATTTTGATTATGTTCTTACTTTTAAGTTTCTAATTTTACTACATACACAAGGAAATAATGTGTGTATAATTTTAAAAATTAATAGAATAATTTCTTTCAACGAATAGATGATCAAAAATTCATCATATATGATATTTGCGAATGAGAATAGTAACTCAATGATATACAAATACACTTAAGGATCATGAAGTCATAGGCTTGAATTTCCGTGTCCAATAATTATAATTTCAAATGAAATGATATTTTAATCAGATAAAAATATTTAGGAGTGATAAGTCTGTGTATTGTAGGGATATCACATTTAGCTCGTGGTTGGAATTTAGAAAAGAAAACTTTGTGGAATTTTGATGTATTATTGTTTACTTTCGAGGAAGTGTGAGAATGTGATATATGTTGAAACTACGTTTGGAGTTTTTTTTTTTTTTTTTTTTTTTTTTTTTTTTTAATATATCATCTAAAACTAGTGGTGTAGTTATGTCGTTTGACTTTACATTTTACATATTGATGAAGCTCATTTGTTTTTTCAAAAATATAAAAATTGTGGTCCATACTCTAATGGTTGCTGGATTTGAGCCAAAGTTGATTGTAATGAGTTGGCCCAAAATAATCTTTTCTTCTTTTAGTTCATAAAAATTGAAGGTAGGAAAAGCCTTCTGACCTTCTAACTTATGAATCACATTAAATCCGTTAAGTTATTATTCTGGTTGATTCCAAAATAATCTATTTCAACCTATAGAAAGATAAGCTTAAATTCAATTTTTTAGATAAAAGATTTTATTAGGAAGTGTTCGTATGTACAGATTTTCGAATAAATATTTTTCTTTTGCATCTAGGTTGCAACTTGTATATTGTACATTTGGACAAATAATAATTCTAGCTTGTGTTTGGATTACTGATTATAATAATCGATAGATTAATTTATAACTCCTACTTCCAACTATAATAATCTCCAGTCCTATTATTATAACTCGATCGTTGTTGCAAATGTACCTTTTGCAAGTAGGTTTTTTCTTCTTCTTTTTTGAATAAATTAAATTATAAACTATGAATTATTAGTATTTGAGAAGATGAATACTTTATATAGTATGAGTTTTTATTTCAAGATCAATCACTAATTAGAAAAATAGTTAATCTTTTAGATGAAGGTTGTGAGATATCTCCCTCTATCTTTTTTCTTCAATTTGGGATTCTTAACTTGTCCCTTCAAAATTTTCAAAGTGTCAATTGATAGTGAGAGAAGTAAGGATTTAAAGTGTTGGTTCAAAATTAATGCAGGTTGACCCCTTTTTTAACTCCTTTTTATTAGATCATACAATATGTCATGTCGGTTAAGCTTAACTTTTGTTGGCAAAACAAGTTGATCCTAATGATGATTGATATGTATTCTTGTTCTAAAGCTTGTAGTTTCGAATCTTTCACCATTCAAATATTGTTATTGTATTAAAAAGCGGGTTTAAAAGCTGTTCTATTTATAATATAACAATTCTAAAATTTAGTTTTTGAAAAACTAAGATTGTTTTTAAGTTGGAAAAAATATTAAAGATGAAAGTTTGAATTTATGATATCTAAATATAAGTACTCACTCTTGTATTTTTCCTTTTTTTTCCTATTAATATTAAACAGAAGAATCCTACACACTCATGTCAGTTGAATTAAGCTTTTGTTGACAAAATTTGAATTTCTTTACCGTTTAATTACTACTATTATCGCACACTTATTCTTTCTTTTTTTAAAAAATAATCATATATATTAATAGAATGACTAGATGAGAAAAATAGGAAGAATTTGAAAAAATAAAAAAAGGAAAAAAAAATTACGATAAAGAACTGTGGCTAATGGATATGTAGAAAGTTAGTTCAAATCACACCCTTATTATTGTTGATGAAACTCAAGTTGATTCATGAATCAATTTAAGAGGACTGTTATTCAAAAAAAAAAAATTAAATAATAATAATAAAAAAATTTAAATTAAATTAAACCCAAGGTCTAATACGATAAGTTAAGTTGAGCACTAATTTTTTTTTTTTTTTTTGATATCTGTGAATGTCTGGATCAGTTTTCGCGGGCATACCGTCAACATTTGAATGCCAAAGAAATCGGTAAGAAATTAATTTCTAGGTAGGTGGCCAACATAGATTGAAACCATCACTTTATGCACTCCAAGACCCTTTTTGACCAATTGAACCATGGTTAAGTTGAGCACTTATATACAATATATATATTGAAACAAAAAATGTGCTCAATTATATTAAGAAATAAGTTTCTAATTAGATAAGGTTAAAAATATAGTTTTTTTTTTCTTGGAATTTTTAAGAAACATATCTTATACCCATCCCCTTCAAAATAAGATTTGTTCAATTTGTAGTGAACAAAAATAATTTAGCTTACATTTCTTTTACATGTGACATAATTTATTCAATAAAAAGAATTGATATATAGCTATCATGGAGAGATTTAACTGGTGAAAGAAGATTTTGGAGTGTTTATAGTGATGAATCCAATCTATGGTAGCTCTGTCGTGGTGTGCACAAATTGTTTAGGACAGACATTAATATAAAAAAAAATACGCCTAAAAAAAAACTAATCGATGTCTTATTGTATATATGAAAAGAAAAGCCAACGATTGCATAAAAACATGCATATTATTCCAAAAATTAGTTATATGTCTGTATTCTAAAAAACAATTAGTTGTATGACCTTTTTTTTTTTTTTTTTTTTGCAATATATACAGCACAACACAAATATTTAAAGCCTCAATTATGTACAATTATTGCCCAGAGCCTCTGTTCTTGTTTTTTTCTTCGTGGTTACTTAATAATTGATGAGTTTTAATGTTTTACCAAATTCTTTTGACTTTTTTTTTCTACGTGAGCATTTATCTTTCGGGTTATTAATGTTACCATTAATAGATTATACATTTCTTTAGTAGAAATTCAAATTAAATTATAATCTAATCATACAATAAAATTTACATATTTGAAAATAAAGTACAAATTAAGTATCTGTTCAAAAGGAATAAAAAGTGCAGTGCACTCTAGGTAGGTAAGGTTTATGATTTTCCCCTATTAATTTATATTTTTTAAAAAAATAAAGAAAATGAAAAATTAGATATTAAGGAGAGTATATGCATTTTTTTTAGACGGAGGGAGTAAAAGTGAAAAAAAGAAATTAATCAAACATGTAATATTGATGTTAAACTGGTTAACAATTAAACAATAAAATCATTGTGCCACTGATTCATTCGGTTGAAGAATACTAAGTTAGTCTAATTAGATTTGCTTAAAAAAAACAAAGTTAGTCTAATTAGATAATGATGGTCGGCGGATGATAACTTATGTTACCAACCACACAAAACACATTAATATAATAATCGACGTGATAAGGTTGTGGTATTTTTATTTTTATTTTTCCTTATTTCTTTAAGAATATATATATTTTTTATGTAATTATTATTTTAAAAAATATATTAGTGTCATTATTATTTTAAAGTAGGTTGCTAGAAATAAATGGCAAATATTCGTTGGGTTGCAGCCGCCCGATGATTATTGGCCATGGATTTGTTACGCTAATGGGACAAATACCACGTGGCATTCGCTGGTTGGGCCTTATTTTTAAGGGAGAAAGGTGAATTTCAGTTCAATATATTCTATTCAAATTTTAGTCTATGAACTACAATTTGTTTTGTAAGGTTATAATTTATTTGATTTATTTTGTAGTTAGCCTAATTTTGATCTCCACATGCCTAATTTTGTATGGAAGAGGAAGAAATTGATTGGTAATATAAGAAAGATCTTGGTCACTAATGTATTAGAGTGTATGAAAAAAATTAAGTGAAGTTTTGTAGATCTCTAATGAAATTTTGTTTAATTAGAATAAACTTTGCTACTTTACTCTCTTGGGAAGTGAGTTTAAATGGCCAAAACAAGTACTATAACTTTAGCAACTTGATCTTGTATAAGAAAGTAATTTTAAAAAATTACATACCCAAAAGTCGAAATCATTTACTCAGAAAATATTGTTGGAGTTACACTAGTCAAGGAAAGAGGGAAAAAAATTCCAAATTAGAATTAAAAAAGAAAATTAACTGATTAGGCACTCCATACTTAAAGTTTAAAACCACACCATGTGCCACACAATTTGTTTGTTTATTTATTTTTATTACTTTGTTTTGAAAAAAAATGTGTGATACTGGATGGTATCGCATAAATTTGAAGTAAAAAGTGACTATTCTCATGAGTAGGCAAATTTTTCTTTTAGGATTTTTCATGTGGTCAACTTTGGCCTTGATCGAGTTGACCACAAGCTTGGCGCTTTCAACCTCAATTCATGTGCTTGTTCTCTTTTGTTTGTGCGATTCAACTTTTAGTTCGATTTTGGATCGTATTGATTTATATTGAACTCTTTCACTCCATTTTAGCCCATAATCGTACTGTTTTCTTTGGCTCATTCTTGCCATCTATTTTGATCCATAACATTACTCTCTACTTCTTAGATGGTGTTTTCACAATGTGAATGAATGAGCTGATTGCATAGAGCCCGATTTAGAAGTAATCTATATAAATAGTCAAGGTCCATGCAAGTTAACCCATATCCTCTTGAATATAAAAAGAAATAAATATGTTTTGCTTTGATTCATTTATACTTCTATTAATATGTGTATCATTTTAAGTATAACAATATTTGGAGTTGAAGATTTATGACAATTAACTCTCTTATAGATCATCATCATTCATATGGAGAAAAAAAAAACAACCATTTTATTAAGGAAGAATTTTTACATCACCCAATCTCAAGTTTCAACTCAAATCACGAACACTTAATTCATTTAATCAACACTTCATAATTTCATTAAAAAAAAAAAAAAAAAAAAGCAAATACTAGGAGCTAGCGATAAAATGCAAACATTGGTCGGATTATTTCGACAATTTTAATTTTTTTCCACGATGAACAAAAGCATTAATGTGAACATCTTCACTTGGACTTGAACGGTATGGCTCTGATCACCACTTGATGGTACAAAGCTGCCAATGCTGCACCAATGAATGGTCCAACCCAGAAAATCCACTGCAAAATCATACAAACACAAACAATATGGTTCAATTAGCACATTAAGGATGTTTGATTTTTAGTTTTGTCGAGAAGTTACAAACGAACATTTACAAATGCTACTCCAAATAGTACATTCAAACGTGTTATTATAACCATTCAATCAAAATAACTATTCATTTTAAAACCACTCATTTTTGCAACTCTTCTACAAAAAAATCTACATCCAAACAAAATATCGAGTGTCGACTGCAACTTTTTAACAAAAATTTACATCCAAACAAGTAATTGCGTGCAATTCATCCACAAAAACCTATGTACAAATGAGCTATTCCTAGAACCACAATTTCTAATGACTCAAAATAATTGCTGCTCGTCTAAACATTCCCTCGATCAAACGACTGCAATTGCAAATGTTTATTCTCAAAAAAAAAAAAAAATGCAACGGTTGAAATTCAAATTAAGAAATTACTCACGTGGTGATCCCAGGCTTTGTCGTGGTTGTAGATGATGGCGGCGCCCAAACTCCGGGCTGGGTTGATTCCGGTGCCGGTGATTGGAATTGTGGCCAAGTGAACTAAGAACACGGCGAACCCAATTGGTAGCGGGGCCAAAATCTGTTCAAAAGATCGTTCACTTTAGTTTTTTGAAAAGTAATTTCTAAAAATTTATTTTTATTTTTGAAATTTAGTTACCAGTCATTTCTTTTTTTTTAAGAAAAATAGATACATGGTATAGAAGATACTAAAATTTTTGAAGAAGAATAAGTTTAAATTTCAAAAATAAAATACAAAAAAATCAAATAATTATCAAACGAACACGTAAGTTTTCTATATTTATTCGCGTACCGGAACATGAGAGTCTCTAGCGCTACGTTTAGCGTCAGTGGCAGAGAAAACGGTGTAAACAAGAATAAAAGTACCAACAATCTCAGCGCCAAGCCCGTCTCCTTTAGTGTAGCCTTCATTAACAACATTGGCTCCACCGCCGAGCCTATTATATGGCTTGGGTTGGAACCCCTTCACAACGCCGGCTCCACAAATGGCACCCAAACACTGCATCACAATGTAAAAAACCGCTCGAGTCAACGACAGCTTCCTCGCCAGAAACAGCCCAAACGTCACCGCCGGATTTATATGCCCCCCTGAAAAATTCCACATCTCAGTTAATCAATAATTAAACTTGAAACTAACTTCCAATTATTATATATTGTGAATAAGGGATCGAGAGAAGTAATCTAACTTTCTTATATATTGTTGTGAGGTTTCTATACTTTTTTATTATTGGGATTTTAATGTAACTTTAGGGGGTGTTTGTTTTGTCATATTTAACGAGGATTTAGATTGAAAATTTATTAATTTTTCAAACAAATATTTTTTTTGTAATTATTCAAAATAATTTTTTATTTTTAATCGTTCATTTATAAGTAATTAAAATAACTTTTCATTTCTAACCACTCATTTACAATTATTCATTTATGATTCATAATAAGTCATTTTTAATTACTCATTTTAAATTCATATTTAAATAAATTATTGTCTCTAATTCTTCTACATAAAAACTACATTCAAACAAGATTTTTACTATAACTCTCAATTTCTAATTACTCAAAATAACTTCTCAACCAAAACCTCATCTAAACAACTCCTTTAAATATTTTGAATCAGATTTCAATTTCATTTTTATTAAATTGAATATGCATTAGAATTTAATGGATTTTGATAATATATTAGATAGTGAGAGTAATCTACTAAAGTTAAGAGGGGAAATAGTGATTGGTTACCGGAGATTCCAGCGGTGCAGTAAACGAGGGCGAAGATCATGCCGCCAAAAGCCCAAGCAATGCCCTGGATTCCGACGGTGGCGCAGGTGTTGTTGTTGATTTCTTTACTCCGGACGACGCCCATGACGGTCAAGACGGTGATGTAGAGGAAGAGGAATGTGGCGAAGAACTCGGCGATGCCGGCTCGGTAGAAGGACCAGGAGGTTAGCTCTTCTGGCTCGAAGAGTGGCGCCGGTGGGGGCTCTTTGTAGTCCTTGCCGTCGTCTTGGATCTGCGCTGCTGTTCCGATTGGTTGCCTTTCGTTGAACTTGTTGGCTCCCAATCGGACATCTTCTTCCTTTCCCTCCATTGTTCTAACTTTCTGTTTTTTTTTTTGTTTTTCTTTGGGGTACAGAGTAGTTTAGTTGTAGTGGGGGGTTATATAGAGAGAGGGTGTTTTGAAGGCGGTTGGAAATGCAAGAAGATGGTGGGCCAGAAGGGTTTTATTATATATTTTTAAAACTAATAATCCAAGAAACTCAAAATTAAGTAAAATGTAACATTTTTAAAACGATCATTGACATGTTACTTTCTATATTTGGTAGTAATTCAATCCAACATCACGATCATAAATTCAATCATGAGAATTGACTTTCATTTATTTGAAAGTAATAATATCATTTTTGTAAGATTTGTAGTCCCTTCCCAATTTGTACTTAAAAAAAAAATCCAAAAGAAAACTAAACTCAATAAGTAGGAATGATAATGTAACATATTAATGAACCAAAAAATATTTATCCTAATTTTTTATATATCAAAATGTGAAGGTTGAAATGAAAGATGGGCGGTTTGGACGGAAAGGTGGGAATGGGACACGTGGCAAGCGAGTGACCACGAATTTATTTTTTTATAACATCCGGGCAGTTGTGACTTCCGGTCACCGACCCTTTGTGGTGGGGAGGCCAAAGAAATCCCTCATGTGATTTTCATGTCTCTCGACACTGATTTT
The DNA here is from genome assembly GCA_037833695.1 of Sechiopsis laciniata. Classification (NCBI taxonomy): domain Eukaryota; kingdom Viridiplantae; phylum Streptophyta; class Magnoliopsida; order Cucurbitales; family Cucurbitaceae; genus Sechiopsis; species Sechiopsis laciniata. The sequence continues at coordinate 11,522 of JBBMKA010051594.1, forward strand.
ACTATCATAAATCTTATTTTCACAACTTTTCAATATTTTTATTTATATATAAAAAAAAATTTGTAAGACTGGTGCCACGTAATCAAAATGCATAGTTTTCCTATACATGCATGTATAGTGAATCTGACAAAGGTGTTACAAAACTTTTTTTAAAATGTGGGTTAAATATTTTTTTAAAATTCAACTCATACCTTATGAGCTGTTTCTTACATTATAAATTAATTTTGAGATAAATATATACATGCACTAATTAATTGATAATAAAAAGCACATTCCACTAACTTTATAAATTGTTAAAAAAGTTAACAAATGCACAAAAAGTTACCAATATCTCAATACTCTTTGATTTGAATAAAAATCAAGCTTCGATAGTATATAAATGAAACTTAATATTTTCAAATTTATAATTGATTCATGCAGCTTTGATCGGATTCAATTAATTTATTAAAAGAAATAGAGCTAATTTTTTTCAAAAAAACAAATCAATATAAAAATTTAGAGCTAAAATTCAATTTCTTAAGATACCGATTTCATCAAATGAAAATGTGGACACATTTATGTTTGCCATTGGTTACGGTCTACGCTGCTGCAGAAGATATTGCCTCGTGTTTTTTGAAATGACAAGTGTCAGTGTTAAACTCATCTTGATTTACGATACGTTGACTTCTGAATGTGGTCCCACATTTCATTCCATAAATAATTTAAGATAAATTATAATTTATTTTGTTTATAAAGAAATAAATAATAATTTTGATTCAATGATGAGAAAAAAGCTAAAATTTATACTCTATAAATTAAAGTAGAATAGTAGAGTTTGCAGTCTCATCTTCTAATTTGTATAAAACTAATAATAAAATAAAATAAGAATTTGGCATATATAATTTTAAAAAGTAAACTGCTGTTTAGTCCACATTATTTCAAAACTTAAAATTCAATTCTTTTTTTAAATTTTTTTTTATATCATTTATAATTTTTAACGAACTAAATATATAAAGTTAGTTATTTATTGACTCAGTTAAGTGTTTAAATTAACAAATAAATTACATTTCTTAGACACAAATAATTATTTTCATGTACTAATAAATGATAAACAATTTTTTTTACAAGATTAAACAACATGAACTATATGTTTAAAAAAAAAAAAGAACTATATACTTAGATTTTAATGAAAAAATGTATAATTTAATTTTTAAAATTATAAATACAAAATTCTATTATTTTTTAAATTCAACAACTTAAATTCTACCTCAATTCTAATTTTTATGGCATTTAATGAACCAGATTAATAATGTACCATAATTTTTAAAACTATACAACAACAAATAATACAAAAACAAACAATAATTACAATTTATGCAAGTTAAACTTAAAAAACAAAATACACATATTTATTGGAAAAGAAAAATAATTCTTGGAGAGCGGGCCCTGACTGCAATCAGCTTTCGGAAAACAGCACTCTAAAAAAAACTTTTGGAAAATAGCCGTAATTTGTGGGAATGAGCTGGCAGAGGTATAGCCACCTGTCGAAATATACACATGTCTCAGCACCATTGGATTATTTTAAAAAAAAATTATATGGACAACTGTGCCCTCAAATTTCCTCGTCAGTCTTTACGTGACAACTCTTTTCAATAATTCACTCCTTAAAAAAACTTTATTCAACGAGTGAATTTGAAAAATGAGGTTTTTTTTTTTAATGTAAAAAATGAGGTTTTTTAAGTATTAATTTGTATATGGTGTTGGTTTATAAAAACTCGTGCTTAATAAATATAAACCCAAAAAAAGATAACTTATGATAATGATTTCTTGTATTTTGTCATCATATAAATGATTTGTTTTTAAAATTTAATATATATATATATATATATATATATAAGTATTTATGTTAAATTTTAAATTTTAATGTTTTTATTTTCTTAAAAATACAGAAATACAAGAAGGGAAAACATGAACAATAACATTCAAATTTTTTAGTTAAATATAAACAATTTTTTGAGAAAAAAAAAACATTTTCAAAATTTAAAAATAAATTTTTAAAATTTGAAAGTTGAAAAAAGAAGTGATCGACTTTTTAAAAATTTTCATTTTCATTCAATAATCATTGAAAATTTTTTAGGGACAATAGTCTAAAAACAAAATATTTTATCCTAATTATAAACCGAGATTTTATTTAAAAGATAAAAATTATCTCATACCCATGTCTCCTACATATCTCTAATTTTGATATTGTTAACTTCTACCTCAATTAACGTAAAAAGGAAGGGAAAATATATCTGTTTATGCATTTATAAATACAAGGTTGCAAGAAAAAAAAAAAAAAAAAAAAAAAAAACTAATTTTATATTATTGTAACAAAATTTTGAGTTCGGAAAAAGCAAATTATTATGCAATATGGATAAGTTCTTTTTTATTATTTTTATTTTTATCTCATTCTTATCGATTAGTGAATGATTGGATAAGTTTAATTAAATATATAATTAACAAAATTGTGAATGCGTTACTAAATCATTTTCAAGTTAACAAAAATTAAAATAATAATATGGTGATAAGATTCGAAACTCAGCTATGCGACAACATTACTTTTTTTCGGTCGTGTATTTGATTAAAATGTTATCTGGCAATCACATGATGGTGGAACCGGTGGGCCCCAACCACCATTAAATTGCACATTATTTATTGCATACCCAAATCTTTTTAAATATTTTCTTTCAAATTCTTTATGCTTCATAAAAGTGGTAGGGATTAAATTAATGAAAACATGGGGCGACTTCATATTTTATTTTCCTCCAAATATTCTTTTAAAGGTATTTATGAAATATGAGGTAATATTATAATTTGTGAAATATTTTTTAAATAAGGGCTGTATATAATTTAGAGAAATAATTCCATCATGCTTAAGTCATTTTTAACTTTGTAGGAAAGTATTTTGTTATAAGGTTTGAGCCTTATTATTTAACTCATTACTTAGGTTCGAGTTGCAATATATAAAAAATGTTTTGTTTATAGAAATTTGTGATACTTATTAGTTTTTTGCTGGTCAATATTACTCTAATTTAATTTTTTTAGATTTAAAGTTTTAATTTTGTAGTTGATGATAGAGGGTAAAAATCAATTGAATTTTAATTTAATTTTTATATGCTATTACTAATTGTATCATTAATCAAAGTTCCATATTAAAATTAGAATGAATGAAAGAAACAACGATGATTCTATTATTTAGTGGTAACCGAGTTTAAATCAAGATCACGAATTTAATTTCAAAAATTCATGTTTGGCTCTCATTTATTTGAGAGTAATAATATATTCTTTATAATATTTGTGGTCTGTTCTTCTATTTATATTTTAAAAAAAATATTAAAATTAGAATGGGCTAATCGGGATAGAAATGAAATTAACCGCTCTAATTTAAGTATAAAGTTGAAGCAATTGAGTTTTAATTGATTGCAAGTTGCAACAACACTTGCGATTATTTAATTTTGTTCCAACGACTCTCTATACCTACCTTTTGTGACCTTTTTATTTCGTCCTTCTCCAAATTCTCAATTATCTTTATTATAATATTTTGGGTGGCTCGAGAAGAAGCCAAAAAATAATTATTATTTGTGGATTTTTTAAATTGTTATATCTATTTGTCTATTCAAGAGACATGAATTTATTAAGTAATTATAGAATGTGTTACAATGAGTATAACAGAGGAAAATTTGAGTGGCAGGCTATATATATAGATTCAGAAATATTTATAGATATGATATATAAAATAACGTTCACTTATGTGTTCAATATGAGTTATAATCTATTTTTTTTTTATCTTTTAAATTTAAAATCAAATAGATTGTGGTTCATATTGAGTTACTAAGTGAACATTATTTTATATATAATACCCAAACATGATATAAATATTTCTCATGTAAATATAGAGTTTTCTTTTACATACCAAAAGATATACATGTTGTAATTAGCAAAAACAGTGTCGTGAACTTGAAGATACACAAATTGACAGTTTAATAGTATCATAAAATGTTTTTAACCATGAAAACATATTGATATCATTTTTTTTTTGATAAAAAAAACATGTTGATATCATTAGGAGGTATAAATGTCATATAGATAATGTATTTATAACTTATTATAAAGTTCATTAATTGTTAATAGTTGAGTACACCACAATGTCATAAAATAATAAATAATGACATTTTCTATGAAGTATCATATTGAAAGACAAAAGATGTTGAACACTACAATAATTCTTAAAAACTACAAATTCAAGAAATCAAATTGAATTTTGATTTAATCGAACAAAAACAAAAATGTTATCAATACGAATAATAGCTGAACTATCATTAATGTATATTCATTATTAAAAGATTTCTCCAATAATTATTAAACTGAAAAAAAAAAAAATCCGTTTAGTTTTACAGTGAAAACTTCTTAATATTGTATGTATCTCATAAGTTTAAATTTCAGCCACAGTAAAATTTTAAAATATTTCACGAATGATAATATCATAAAATTATATCTCTTAGTTAAACTTCAGCCACACATACATTTATAGTACTATGTATAAAAATTAATCAAGAGGAAAAAAAAGAATTAAAATCATGGAGGTTGTTTCTGAGCAGAGACAAGTGTACGTCATAAATTTGCTTTACAAATATAATCTTAATGTATCTTATTATTTATTTATTTATTTGATAAGCGTATCTTAAAAATTATTCTTAAAAATGGAAATAGAAAAAAAAAAAAAAAAAAAAAAGCTTTGAATGGCTTATTAATAACTTAAAAGCAAACCAAAACAATGGCTTCTATTATCTTTATCTCTGATTAAAGCTCATCCCACATGAGATTTCCTCTGCTTCTACTTCTCTGTTCTTCATTATGCTTTTGCTTAGGTGATTTTGCATGTATAACAAAAAATGACAAAGTAATTTCATCTATGGCACAAAATCAAAATTAATTTATGTATAGAAAAAAATTCAAATTGAATTTTATGACTGGTTGAGTTCTATTATTAGTTGAGTTCTATCGGTGATAGAATTCAATCAATAGTAGACTCATTCTATCACTGGTTGAATTCTATCCCGGATAAAAAATTACGTTTTATCAATAGTAGACTCATTCTATCACTGGTTGAGTTCTATCCCAGATAGAAAATTACGTTTTATCACTGGTTGAGTTCTATCATTGATAGAAAATTATGTGCTATAGATGAATTATTTTAAAAATTATTATGCAAATATAATATAAGAGAATGTGCTGCTGAGGGTGAATTTCTTTTTGCCTAATACTACATGTTTTCATTATTAAATAGTATAAAATTGAATCTTAAAACTAAATTGATAATATGAAGAGTAACAATGAACAACAAGTGTATAATCAAGATTAGGAATTCGAACCTTCTACTTAATTGAGAGTTTTGATTTTATTTTTTATTTTGTCAACGTTGACTTTGAATGGCTTGTTAATATATATCATATTATTTCTTGGTTAAACAATTATGAAACAGAAAATTATATCTAAATTAGTAATAGCTCAACCCATTTTGCATGTCTATAACTAAGAGTCATGAATTTGAATTTCTCATTTTTAATCGTGGTTAAACAAAAAAAACAATCTTGTTGATTGAGTTATATGTTAAATTTATAGTTAAGTAGAAATGTACCTAGTTTGGTTTGGTTGGAAGATTTTTTTAACCAAACCAAACTAAAGAAGCATTTTTGGGTTGTGTTGTGAAATAAAGCAAAATTGCATGATATTAAACCTAAACTTAAAATATATATCTCCTTTTTTTAGTACAAATTGGGAGAATGAGGACCAACAAACTCTACATAAATGACACAACTGCGATCGTAGTGTTGAAATAGATTAACACCAAACAAACAAGATAAGCCACCGACCCATTCGGTAAAATGTATATCTCGTTAGTTTATGCATGTTCCTTACTAATATATTAAGAACTTATCTTGTTAGTTAATCTTACACACATATATAATAATATTATTACTTTATGTTGAATTGAGCTAGACAAGCGAAAAATTGGCCAATCAAAGAACGGTTAAATTCAAAATAAAATTAAAATTATGACCTAATTTAATTCATTTCAAAGAAAATTATAACTTAGCTCAACCTTTATAATCTGAGTTTAGTAGTTCGAATTGCTCGTGTGGTGGGTTGTTGTATACACTCTACAGTTAAGATTATAATGTACCTTGTTCGTGTACATGCCAGATTCATTTATAAGAATTAAAAAGGAAAAAACTAACGATAACTCGTTATATGGAGAAAATAAATAAATAAAACTCACGTTGGCTGTTTCGTTTAGGATTTGATTGTTTTCTATAAAAAAAAAAAAAAAGGTTTTGATTGTGAGGCCAATACCAAAGCCCACTTAATCAGTTCAAGTTGTGTCCATTTTCAAATTTGGGCCAACTTTATTCCGAGAAATACGGCTAGAATGGATGCAAAACATTTTTTTTGGAGCGTAACTAATTTTATTAAAGTGCAAGTTAATAAAATATTTATGCTTAATATTATCAAGTATTTAAGTATCTCAACTACAATAGTGACTTAATTGACCTGATGTATGACTTATAATTTATGACGAGAAGGTTATGAATTTAATTCTTAGTCTTCAAGGGATACGATTGAGGCTTGGGTGTTTGAGGCATATAGTTTGCCATGCATCCTGAGTTCAAAACCCTTAAAATAGAAAACTCTCGAAGTCATAAGATAGGTGAGGAAGAGAGAATGTATACTTGTATTGGATAAGTATTCTAAAACACAATTTTTTTTAAGTAAAGATTTGATTTCATGATCTAATGCAGAAAAATAAAATTATATACAGCAAAAACAAATTTGATAAATAAAGGTATGTTCATGATCTTCATGAGCTCGAATTCTCCTCTAGAAAAAAGAAAAAAAAAAAAAAACTTGAAACAAATTCTATTACGTTTTAAATTTATATGTTAAATTACCACAATTAGTTTTATACCAATATTTACCATCAATATGAATACATGAATAAAAGAGTCAATAGAAATAGATAGAGCCAATCAAAGCAATAACTTAGTAACATCTTTTTTTTTAGTACAATAACCTAGTAATATCTTGATGTATTAGTAATCACGAAATTTGTGGTTCAAATTCTTCCATCATTTATTGTACTAAAATAGATATAGTCAAAATTTAAGGAATAGAAACAAGACCAACTCTTCCTCAGTTTTTTTGTCTTAAAAGTTGAAATTATAAATGCCAATAAAAAATACTACTCAATTAATATAAAGTATCGGTTTATAATTATAAACATTATGAAATTGAGAAGAATGCAACAAAAAGAAGATGAAGAAAACCATTAAAAAGGTAAATGAATTATTTATGGAAGGAATGAGAAAGTAGGGCTGAAGGCTACATTGTAGCTTTCTCAACCATTTATATATCAAAACTAAGTATATATGCTAACTTAGGTTCTAACCTAAATTTAATGGGCCTTGCAATACTCCAACAATTATTAAGAGATCATGGGTCTCACCAAACATAGCTAGCATGGATCTTTCAACTAAGAAGCCTTAAATGATATCAATTGTAAAAAAAATAAAAAATAAAATAAAATCTCTATAAATTCAAATAGTGAATATGTTTTAGATAAAAAAAAAAAAAAAAAAAAACTGAATATATATTTTTTTAAGTACTAT
>JBBMKA010051605.1:0-19205 GCA_037833695.1 Sechiopsis laciniata
TGTATCAACAAGAGTTTTTTGGGATGAAATTGAAATTAAAATTGAGTAACCCTAAAAATAAATGGTCATTGCTTTGAGAATTTTAATAGGAAGATTGACAATTTTGAACGGAAGAAAAAGAAAGAAAAAAAACAAGAGAGAAGAAAGGAAATCACAAAGTCGAAGAACGAAAAAAAAAGAAAATTGAAGAAAGATGAAGAAAGAAGAAGAGAGGGGTAAAATTGGAAAATCAAAACAGCCGCATGAAAATCTGCTATATAAGAATTATTTTAAGAAAACAGCTATAAATATAATAGCTAAGGTAAAATATGCTACCCAAGATAAATTCCCAATCACTTATAAAAGTGTATATTCAAAAATTAAAGATTTTTGACATGTATGAAGAGATTATATATTCAAATCTTTACCACGAAAATATATCAAAGTAGAGATTCTGAAATTCAAATCATTCTCTCCAAAAGTTTTCATTATTGGCTTTACGGACATAAAAAGTATTTATATTTAAATAAATTTATTTTAGGAAAATTGTTAGCAATTTTTAAGCTACATATTATAATTATAACATTTATAAAAAAATATTTTGTTTATAGAGAATTCTTTTTTTTTTTTTTTAATTTTCATCTTATTCTTTTATGGAGTGAACTGATTGAATCTATCAGTAGACTGGTTGAAGTTGAAGGTTATTTGCTAACTGATTGAATCTTTCAAATTGAATCTATCAACAAAAAATTGATTGAATCTATCAATGAATTGATTGAAGCTATCGGTTAACTGGTTGAATCTATAAGTGGATTGATTGAAGGCTATTTAGCCAACTCATTGAATCTATCAACTAACTGATTGAATCTATCAACATAAAATTGATATAAGTGGATTATCCAACCAAACTAATCCACAATCAATACAAATTTAGGTCAAGGTTTCACTATATCTATTACATGTCCGAAACATTTTTCATACAATATAATAATTAGGTTTAAATACCAATTTGATTACTAACTTTAAAGTTTGTTCTATTTTGTTTATAAATTTTCAAATATATTATTTTAGTCAACTATTTTCAAAGGATGTTGCTTTCTCTCTCCCACGATTAGTGAGAGACACTCCATCCCAGCACTTCGAAAAGAACTCCACACAGTGCTTTTAGTGCGTGTTTTAAGGCATCACTTGGTGTGTTCCTGTCCCCGATTTATGCATCTTAAGGATAGCTGGTTGTTGGAAATTTTTGGACTACATTATGAGTATTGTAGTCCAAAAATCATGGCAAGAAGAGCGGGGATAGTCCGAGGTCGAATGCCATTCGACCGAGGAAAAACCAAGGTATGGGCGAGGCAGCCAAGATAAAATCAGATCTCTTCTAGCGACATAGGAGACAGGTTTTTGTTTCGTCGTCGTGCATGACAGTGTGGAACCTCGCTTGAGATATATGATAGAATACGAGTCGTCATGCCACTACAGGAAGGTGTAATCACTAGAACATAAAGGTCATAAGACCGACTGTGTTAACCATAGGCTCAGGCTAAAACAATCGTCGCCCATGATTTGTTCAACGTTTTTTTTATCGTCAGATCAACCGTCGAATAACTTTATGGTTACTAGGTTGTACAAGATGTTATTGGCATATTCAATTGTAATTAATAAAGAGTCATTAATTATTCCAATTGTTATTTAATTTCACATTATCCTAACCAAATTATTATTATGAACACTTTGATCAAGTAAAATTGATGGCTTCAATCAAATTAAATGGCTTGAAACAATCAAGTGAAATTGATTGAAAACAACATATTTGTAAGAAGTTAATATAATTAAAATAGGAATGTAATACTTCGTTATCTACAACAAATTTTCCATTATATATAACTAATTAATTAAGGTGCCTTTGGAGCTCGATTATTGTTTTTTTTTTAATATATAAAAAAAACATGAAGGAATTAAAAAATTGGGCATTCTTGCACATGATGATATCCCGAACAAGTGCGAATGACTAATGTCAATCTCGAACCTCAGACCTTCAAGGGAGCATACCTTCAAAAACCATGTTGAATTATTATAACATAATAGGGTTGGAAGGTTATTATAGTTTGGATGAAGGGCTACAAGCTTACTCATCCGTTATTATAATCGGTAACTCAAAGACCATGTTGAATTATTATAAAACAATATAATCTACCCTTAAACACTAGCTCAAAAGTCTCTCAAATACAAGTAATTAACATTAACTTTAAATTTATTACAAAGAATTGATTTTAAATTTTTTTTAATTAAGTATAGAGATTAAAATTGGACATTTAAAAGTGATAAAAAAAAAATGAAAGCAATATCATAATGCAAAATGGCAAAAATAAAATAGAAACAAAGAAGGGACGAAGAAAGCAGCACGTTTGAGAATTAGCCCAGCATCCACTACCATAACTGAGAGAAGGATTTCTCATTGAAAATTGCATCAACCAAGAACATCAAAAGTAGGCAATAAATTTGTTGAAATTAATTTTCAACTTTTTTTTTTAGTACAAATTGATTTTTAACTAAACGGTCGCCAATAAACTCTTCCTTAGAATGTTAATAGTGGACTTTTTGTGATGGGCGTTTGATTTAATGATATATAGATATGAGTCCTTCACAAAATAGAGCATCCGGTTGAATTTTGTTGGCCGTAGTAATCAAGAAGACTGCCCCACATTATGTCCCCTTCTGTCGTCCCCTCCGCCGTAGCTGTCGTAAATCGCCTGTTCGACATAGGACAGTAGCGTCGTCGGTAACCCGATGTCGCGGTATTGGTAAGACGGCCGACCCTCGGGCAATGGACTGTTGCTAACCGTGGGTGGTGGCAGCGACCGTTTGTCTTGATCCGGTCGCGCCACCACTCTTGGGATCGCATTCCTCTTTTCTTCGTTCTATTCTTCGTTCTTTTTGTTCGGCTTTGGTATAGCCTTATTTTCTTTTATCTCCTCATTCTTTGCCTCAGGCTCTTTGGTGCGGATGCTCTTGATGGATTTGTCGTCTTTGCAGTTAATTTTGTTCATGATCTTTTCAGGCGTACAACAAACCACTTTAACCATCACCGTCCCGTCTTTCTCATTATAAACTTGATCTAGAATTTCTAAAACATAACAAAAACAACAACAAAATAGATACCCATCAAATTAAACTATGAAATGTGTAAGATTTCAAAAGGGTTCTCTTAAACTATAAACACGGGATGAATGGTGATATACATACGAGGGAATTTGCCGATAACTTTTTTGACTTTCATGTAGCAGCGACGGCATTGGAGGTCAACTTTCAGCGCTACAACCACCCCCTGCAAGAAAAAAAAAAAGAAACATTTTTAGGATATAGAATCAAAATCAGCGTTATGGAGAAGATGTAACCTTTTCTTCCATGACTGAAGATTAAAGCGAATGAGCTCTCTGAAACCAAAAATACCGCTTATCTTCTTACCAGTGAAGTATATAAAAAGAGTTATCCATGAACTTGTTAGTTTGTGACTCACATATTTGCGTTTAGGGAATTTTGTGTATTTAACCTTTTTTATCATAGGTTAAATGTTGTTACTTTGGGTAATTTTGTATTCCGATTTAGGCCTTGTCAGTTAGGATTTTTTGTGACCCAATTTGTAACACCTATTTAAGCATCTTTATGAGTAAGTTTTTCTTTGAGAGAGACATTAGAGATGTAGAGCGTTTGGTGAGGTTTAGGGTTTTGAGCATTATTCTTCTCCTTTTTCCTCCAATTTGTTTATGTGAGTAATGGAAATTGGCTCTTGAGTTCGACAGTAGGTTAAGGATATTCCCGAACCATATCTTATCTCCTCCTTTTTCATTTACTCAGTTATGTTTTATCTTTATTATTGATGTCTTATCAGACATATTTATGTTTTGAGATTAAATTGCTAACGGAACTAAGCTTTGTTTATGGGTGCACTGCAATAATAAGTTGATACCTCATTGTTGTCGTTCAAGAAAAAGGCACCAACGCCAACTTGATGGGTAGCATTTACAGGAAGTGTGTGAGTATCTTTTGGCATCAAATACACAAGCATCAAATACTTCGGCTCTGCATGGTGGTACATGAATCTTTCCTAAATAAAGAACAATATTTGATCAAAGAACTATAATATACAGAATAAACATATTTGCTAGCAGTGCACTTGAAGTGCAAGTTCCAAAATCTACTGTCAAAATGATTAAAAAAAAAAAACTCCATCAGAAATATACCTTAACAACAGCTTCAAAAAGATTAGCAAGCTCAATAGGAAGTTTAAACCAAACATCTTTCTTTCCCTGAAAAAGATTTGTTTATCATGAATGCAAAAAGGAGATAATATGAAAAATGAATGACTGAATAACAACGCAATGCCAGAGCATCCCCAGAAATGATATAAAACACCATTGGTGCAAAAGAGCACTGAAACGTCAAGTACACATGGTAATTTTCAACACTAGAGGCATGGCGGAAATGCAATCATCACATTACCATACATGCATCGAAACCGGTAAGCGGTAACTACCAGTTGATAAAGTTATCTACTACACCATGAAGGATTTTGGAAAGTTTTAAGTTTAATTAAGAAGCAGGATGCTTGAGATTACATGCTCAATAATGAAGTCAAAAGAAATGGCAGATGCATCAAAACCATAAACAGAATTGATTACTTTTTACAGGATCTCACAATTGTCTCACATTGGAAAAGTAGAGAGTCCAACATCAATATAAAAGAGATATGGTTACTCCCCTCATTGCCAATGGGTTTTGAGGTAGAACTCCATATTCTCTAATATGGTATCAGAGCTCATAAAGCCCAAACAGGTATCGGTCCAATAAAAATGAAATTGAGATTCGATTTAAGATTGGTGAGCCCAAAAGAGGCACCATCTTGAAGAGGCATGTTAAGATCTCACAATTGTCCCACATTAGAAAAGTGTCTATACAGTGGCATTAAACTTTCAGGCAAAAGAAAAAGCTTGCCTGCCATAGTCCACTTGACAAAGAAATGGCAATGAAGTAAACATGATCTTATAATATTTGAAGGTGTGCACTAAGATAAGCAGAAGAGAAAAAACTGTCCACAATTGAAATGACCTCATCAATATAAGAATAGCCACCTGTTGTTTCACTTTCCAGTACGAAATTGAAACTTTAAGTATAGGCACAAATACTTCAGAGTCCATAGGTTTATTCATTTCCGCGATAACGCCTCCATGGACATCATCAAGTAGTTCAACCTGTTGAACCTCATTTGCAGCCAACGCTTGCTCCATAGAAAATGGTGACTTAGTAGAAACTGACAAGGATTTACTGCAAAATGAACCTAAATTCCGGACCCCAGTGCCTGACATTACAAGTCTCTCAATTATTTTCGTGCCAATCTCTCCAATTACGGAAACTCTGCAGTGAAGCTGATTCTCATTAAATTTCATTTACCAGTGTTATGAAAAACCAAAACAACAATCAACAAATTAAGGAAAACGTGAGGCAAAACACAATAATTTACGTGGTTCACTATTACAGGTAGGGAAAAGAACTGTTTAATTAAGGAGATACGAATATAAAGGCTTACTGATCGGGCGGTGAGACCCGACTAAGCAATAGTAAGGTAACATAGTTCAAAGACATCTCAACAACCAGAATCCACAAAGTTCATTGTAAAAAACAGAAGATAGTCAAGAAACATATCTCAAGTCAACGGACCTGAACTCAAAATTACAACTCCAATAAGGGTACACGTATATCAATAACAAACAAACAAACCAGACCTTCCAACTACAAACTAGCCAACCAAACAACCATTCCATCGTACAAGTGAGGTAAAAGAAACAAAACACATAAGAATCAAATTAGCACTAAAACAACCAATCCCACATAACAAGCAAAAACCAAAACCCCATTAACATTAGCAATCAACCCCAGAAGCAAGTTCGCAACAAAAGAATCAAATGTCAAGTGAATTCCAAAATCGGAAACAAGAAAAATCCAGAAAGCATTAGTAAATTAACTCAAAACCCATGTCCATTAGCATCATGAAGTTGGGGGGAGGGCCAGAAAAGTGAAAATCAAAACCTGGGTAATAGAGATGTTCAGGCCGGACTCCACGGGGACCCCGTCCCGAACTGAGTGATGAATCCCCATTTTACACGGAAAACCAGGAAGTCAGTGGAAATAAAAAAATCTCCATTCACAATTTGTCTATTATTTTATTTTTTTTTAAATTACTTTTTTACCCATTTACATTTGAAATAAACTTTTTATTGTATAAATATTTTTTAATAATTAAGTAGTTAATTAAAAACTAATATATTTTTGGAGATTTTACATGTATAATAAAAAATTGTAAAATATTTTCATCTAACATATAAAATCAAAACTAATTTATTTGTAGCAAAAAATTGAAATTGAATTTTATTACCCAAAGAATTTAATTAGAAATAGTAATTTATCACTAGTTGAGTTCTATTAATGATAAAAAATTATGTGTTATAGATTAATTATTTTAGAAATTGTGCTTCAAATATTTTACAGTTAGAATGTGTAGCTATAAATTCTCTATATTTTCTCATAAAAGAAGATATTATTTAAGAAAATACTATAAAATTGTAAATTATAAAACTGAAAAAAGAAAATATTTTAGACAAAAAAATTTCCTGTTGGAACCTAATCCCAATAACTCACTGCGGGAATCCCCGTCCCCATTCGGCAAAAAATAATAATAATAATGAGACGGACATTGAATTTGGTGGCGAAAATGACGACGATACTATTCTCTGGCCCCATCCGTAGACATCTCTATTGGCTAACGAAGAAGGGACTAGGACTCTGATTTTGATTTATATAAAAAAAAATTAGACTTTTACATTACTCCCCTGCAAGAATCTTAGGCCACTTTCCTTTCAAAAAAAAAATAAAAAATCTTAGGCTACTTTATAAAAATAAAATAAATCAATAAAAAAAATAGCACACATACATCTAATAGGCTGCAGAGTGGCCACATCTGACTCATTGAACCCATTATTTTTTTTTAGTACATATTGGAGGAACAAACTTTACTGCTATTAAATTAATGAAAGTCAAATACCGACTCTTGGGATCGAACTTTTGACCATGGTGTTGAATAATATCACAAGACATATTGGATATCAAGGAAACGCATAGGAAATTAATTCTTAGGTAAGTGGTTACCATGGATTGAATTCGTCGCTTTATGCACCACAAAACCCTCTTTGACAAATTGAGCCGCCATGATAATTAACAATGAAACCATTGCGCTACCGATCCATTCGGTAGACCCATGAAAATTTTATTCGTTATTCACGTTAGTTTCATTATTTAATGGTAATCTTTTTCAACATCACAGTCGTGAATTTAATCTTAATGATTGATATTTAACATTATTCTTCACGTAAGGTGTGTGGTTATTTCCTGGAATTTGCACTCAAAAAAATTTTTTCATATTTTGATTCTCCAATTCAAGCTTTTCCATGTTTTTTAGTTTTTTTTTATAAATAATTAATTAATAGTCAAAATTTGAATATTTGGCCTTCTTGTCACAACCTGTAATTGAATTGGACATGAAAAGAAACATCGGTAGTGATATAAATTGGATGATGGGTTAGTCATGGAGTGAAAACATCCGGTTGTTTTTTTTAACAAGAGAAGAAGATCACAAATAGAGGTGTCGACGGGATGAGATGGGGTCGGGGAATGTTCTCTTCGTCCCCATCTTTGCCACCAAAATCATTATTTTTTCTTTGTGGAAACGGGAATGGAGATTCACTGGTTTATTTGTGTTTTTTCCTTTTCATCTTTATTTTTAAAAGTATTTTTTAATAATATTTTAAAATATTTAATTTTTGATGAAAAATATACATTAATTTCAATTAGATAAATTGAATAAATATACATTGAATAAATATTTCTACAAACAAAAATTTATAACTAAAGATTAAATTAATAAAAAGAGGGAAAAAATTATTTTTAAAAATAAAATGTAAACAGGGCGGAGATCGTAGAAACAAATATGTGGAATACATTCCCTATCCCCGTCCCCGTTCACGTTGCAGGAAATTTTTCATCCTCGCTCACTCCACCATTTACCGCCTAAACGGGGATTCACCGTCTCCAAGGGAGAAAAATGGATATCTCTAATCACAAATCCTACAAAGAAAGATTACTACTCTCAATAAATGGGAGTCAAAATACCGATTATCGGGATTGAATATGGGACATGGTGTTGAATTGAATTTCCACTAAACAATAAAACCGTCCGTCACCGTCTCTTTCAGTTTAAACATTCAAATGTAACCAATTTCTTTTAAGAAATGTGTGGTACATTTTTATTTTAATTATAACAATATATTTAAAAAATCATGTACATCAAAATATTTCAACTTTAATTGTTCACCATAATTACATTTGATTATTTTCACCATATATTGAAATCATCTATTCAACCTAATTGAATTATAATTTTTTCTTTTAAAATTGACGAACTCTCTCTTTTTTTTTTTTAATTCATGAAAAATCCACATAAAAAATGTGGATTTTTCATGAATGAAGTATTAAGGGTAATTTAGTTTGCTATTCAAAATTTTGTTGAGATTTGAGATGACAATAAAAATAGCCTTCTAATTCAATTCAGTGATTAACAATTTAACTTAGAACTTAAATACTTTCTTAAGAGAAAAAATCAAATTATTATGGAACGGATCAATAATTTATTTCTGTTTTATAGTTATTAGTGACATTTGACAAGCTTTCAAAAAAAAAAAAGTGACATTTGACAAAGAGGCTTTTCTAAAAAAAATAAAAGATTTGAGTGAATGAATATTATATATATATAAAAAAAAAATCGATTCTTCCCTTTGGCAACTATTTGAAATATAAATATATATGAAAAAAAGAAAGAGCAATATATATATATATATATATATATATATATATATATGTTTTGAGAAACAGAAAGAACAACACTTGGAGGATCTTTAAAATTATGCTTTTTTACTTCTTTTTTTTTTTTTATTTCTTTCTCAACTTTAATATTTTTCTCTTTATCCATCAAAGTTATTTAAAAAAAATAAAATAAAAACATTAATTTTAAAGTGGGTAAATATTTTTCATAGATAAATATTACTAAAAAAGAAAAAGAAAAAACAGGCGGCCTATGTGTACGTGTAAGCACACGTGTGATTCTTCTTCTTGTTGGTCGCCCATACTCTACTGATTTATTCAAACTTCAAAGTCGACAAGCTGAGCTGGACAATGACAAAGAATCTTAACTTTTGCACAATTCCTCTTTAATTTAACATAAATTGAACTTTTTCAACATGCCTCTCCAAATTCCAAACCCCATTAACTGCAGTCAAAATCCATCATGGCCCACCAACCATGACTGTTTCTATTTCTCGTCAAAATCTCGTTCTCCAAAATCCACAAACACTTTCCATTTTCCATTTCTGTTTGAAATTACCTCACTTTTTCATTATGCCCAACAACTGTCGATGAAATAACACCTCCACCAACTCCTCATAAACCCCTTTAATTTTCCTTTCAAACTTCACAGTTCTTCCATCTCTGCCTCTAATTCTGTGTGGTATGTTCATTTCTTCCCTTTTGATTTCTGGGTTTTCCCCCTTTTTATTTGTTTCTGTGATCCTGTGTTCATGTTCATGATGGTTGAGATGTTGTTCTTTGCTTAGTTTGATGTAATGGGTCCTAATGTTTTGGTTTGTTTTATTTGTTTGGTGAACTCAATTTTGTTTATAATCCTTTGTTTTGGGTCTTTGTATTCTCTTCCATCCATGTGATTGTGGCTTTTCTGGTGGTTCTACATGTTTTCTGGCTCTGCTTCTTGTGTAGTGGATGCTGCCTTTGCTATGGAAGGTGAATCAATTAGAGAGCCATTGGGTTTGCTTAAAGTGCTTGTGATTCAAGGGAAGAAACTAGTGATTCGTGATTTCAAGAGTAGTGATCCTTATGTTGTTGTCAAGTTGGGTAATCAGGTTGTTTGTCCTATCTTCTTCTATAGTCTGTTTTTTCTTCTTAATATTAGTAAAGTGTTTATGCACACTTTGACTATTTTTACACTACAACAAAAAAATCGTATGAAATTGATGAGTGGAGTAGCCTATCTTATCTCATAAATGTTAGGGATTTCCTCACCTTTCCAACTTAGGATTCTCAATATGCCCCCTCAAGTTGGTATCTCTCTCTAGATTCACCATTGTTAACTTGGATTTCAACTTTTATTTTATTAGACCGAATATCTTTTTTTGGATTTAAGATTAATGGCCAATGAGTTGCAGTAACTCATCTATTTTATAAATATTAGGAGGTATTTTCACCTTTCTAATGTAGGATCCTCAATAGATAGGTTTCTATTAGGGATTGATCTCATAATCTTAGTGGAGACTATTCTTGTAAGCCCATGAGACATTGGGTTCTGTTCCCCTCATTTCATATTTTCAATGAAATCGTTTCTTCTACTAAAAAAGAACTCATAATCTTAGCTCTCTAAGACATTCTTGACCACTAGGTTAACCGAGGATGGTACTATAGTGTTCATTTCTATTTGGACATACATATGTTCTGATTTGGTTTAGTTAAGTAATTGCAAATCATAACTATGTTTTTTCAGACAGCAAAGACTAAAGTTATCAACAGCTGCCTTAACCCTGTTTGGAATGAAGAGTTAAGCTTCTCCCTCACCCAACCTGTCAAAGATCTGACATTCGTAAGATTTTGCTCTTCATTATTTTTATATTACATTTTCTGTTGCTCACCCATTTATTTCATTCTTCAAAATTGCATAACTATGAATTGGCATATTCCATTAGGCATAATGAATTATGCATATTGTCTACATCAGGGCCGGAATGACTATAAATAAGCTACCATTTTGTTTTTGTAGAAGACGTGTGGATATGATTCCTTATTAACAGTATTGCCATTCCTTAGTACCATTACAAACTAATTGTTGTCAGTGAAGTTTTCTAGCTATGCCATCTTATGTTTGTGTCATCAAAGTTCTTGATCGTTGATTTGTCTTTGCTTTTAGTTTTCTTTTCTATCATATTTTGTAGCTCTGTAGTCTGTTCTATTTCTTGAACTGAAGTACTAGAAATGAAATGAGAACAATGCTTGATCATTTTCTTGTTTTGTAAAATAGGCTCATTGAATTGAATTTGCAAAAAGTATGACTCATTTCTCTTGTGGGAGTGAATAACACACACTCTTCCAAAAATCAGCACTGAACTACCAAAAGTTTTTGCAGGAAGTGTTCGACAAAGATCGGTTCAAGTCAGATGACAAGATGGGACACGCAGAGCTCAGTCTTAAACCGATAGTTTCGGCTGCTAGATTGCGACGGGTACCTGGAGTTTCGTCGGGGGTAACAATGTTAAGAAAAGTTACTCCCGACATCAATAACTGCTTGGCTAGGGATAGCAGCATTAGTTGCACAGATGGAGGGGATGTAACGCAGGGTGTTTGGTTAAAGCTCCGTGACGTAGAATCTGGCGAAATAGAGATAAAGATCAAGTTCGTCGACCATCCCGGTCGGCCATCGAGATGAAAGCTTATGTGCAGTTTTAGGCCATGAATGTGGAGTAGCCTGTAAATTTGCTTCCATATTCTTAGTTTTGATCTGTCTGAGCCTACTGTTATTAGTGATATGAGTAGAATGAGGCAGGTTTAGGTTGAAAGCTTTTGCTGTCTGAAGTTAAATTAGAAAGCTTGTTGTGTTTGGTTGGTGATTTTCTTGTATTTGGATGATGTTTGTAGACATGGATAATTGACCATGTGAACAAATTAACATCCTTAATTCTCTTTTGACGATAAAAGTTAATCTTAATCAACACAAATCAAACCTTAAGAACAGTAGGAATGTTTGTTTTAAGATGGTTAACTGCAATTCTACAGGGCACATTTCATTCTTTCGTGATCGATTGGATACCTTTTAGATTGAACCTCATTGGTTGCAAATTTCTTCAACGTAAATATATATTTTAGTTGTTTGAATAATTGATTTTTTAAGTTAACAAAATGTTATTGTTCATATTTTAAGACTTCAAATTTTAATTGATTTTCTTTCTCTAATTTAGCAATATTAATGGCAGAAGCAATTTGAATCTTTGATTTCTTAATTACAAGTTTATACTTAATTTCAGTTCAACTATACTATTGTTAACAATTTTTTTTTACTAATAATTAAACTTTATGAAAAATTGAATAATTGTGTTAAATTTGACTCAAGAATAAAAATAAAACTATATAATTAGGTGTAATTGATTGAGAAAATAGGTCTTCGTGATGAGGACATTGAATAAATATGAATTCAATTTATGGCTTTTATCTGTCCATTAATTAATTTATCATATGAGTTTTCTTGAAAATTTAGCTAGTCGACTATTTGCCAATACAAAAAAAGTACACATTAATAATCTGTAATGACAAGCTAGTTGAACACTCCAAAATATAAAATATATATTTTTTGAAATGGCTGAAAAATTAGTTTGAGTGACATCATTTATATATATATATATATATATATATAAATATTATAATTCTTTTTTATATTTTTTAGTACAATTTGAAAGAGGAAGATCATAAAACTTATAGAAAATTTTACTTAAATAATTAAGAGTCAAATATATATTTTTTAATTACATAGAGAGATATTATAGATTCAAATACATAGTTGAATTAAAAAAAAAAAAAAAAAAAAAAACTGAAATGACAAAATAATAATAATCCATAAAACGAAAACAAAAGTGAAAATATGGATTTATAAAAAAAAAAAAAAAAAAAGGAGAAAATATAGACGATAAAATGGTAACAATGATCGGTGTCATAAATTACAACAAAGTTGAGACAGAATGGCTTTGAGGTTCAAAGAAGTGGGCGATTCAGAATCGGAGACGACGATCCCTCGTCCAAATGATTGAGGAAGGCGACAGACATTTGATCTCGGAAATGGAAGCGAAATCGTGTACATTAGCAAGTTCGTTCTCTCCGATCAGGCTTGGACCTGGTTCGATTTTCTCAATCAACGCATTCCATGGACCAGGCCGACCCTTCGCGTCTTCGGTAGCTCCGTCCTTCAGGTCTTTCCCTTTTCTTGATTCTGTTCTCTCTTTTCACTTTGCTGTCATGTTAATTAGAAACTCAAAGAGAGTAGTGATTGACCAGGCCGACTATATTGACTGTTCGTCGTCTTAGATCATTAGGAGGTGTTTGGATAAGGAGTTAGTTTGAGTAGCTATTTTGACTAGTTAGAAAATTAAAG
Source organism: Sechiopsis laciniata (assembly GCA_037833695.1). Classification (NCBI taxonomy): domain Eukaryota; kingdom Viridiplantae; phylum Streptophyta; class Magnoliopsida; order Cucurbitales; family Cucurbitaceae; genus Sechiopsis; species Sechiopsis laciniata. The sequence continues at coordinate 13,283 of JBBMKA010051605.1, forward strand.
TTTTTGTAACATCTCGTTTGGCTGTAGATTTTTATGGATGAGTTGTAGCAAAAAACTCGATTGAAAATGATTTTTTTTTTTTTTTTTTTTTGTAGAGTCCTTAGAGATACTAGCTTGTTTGGATGTGAATTTGAAAAAAAAAAGTTATTTGGAGTCATTAAAAATGAATGGTTGGATGAGTGGTTAAAAATGAGTTATTTTGAATAGTTTGAAATGAATGATTAGAAATGAGTGGTTTGAAATGAGGAGTTATTTTGAGTAGTTAGAAATGACAAATGAGGAGTTATTTTGAGTAGTTAGAAGTGAGGACTTATTTTGAGTTGTTACAATAACTCATTTAGGTGTTGTTTTGGGAGGAATAGTTAGTAAATGTTCAATCTAAATCCTCCTTAAATTGACAAGCAAATACCCTCTTACCTAGCATTTTTCACGCAATAGGGGTACCATTTATGTTTGGGAAAAGTAATCTAGAAAATACTTACAAATATGAAAAAAATAGCAATTATAGTAATTGTTATCAATGAATTATCACATGATTGTAGTCACTCTTAAAAAATAATTACTAATGAGTATTTATAATACATTAATGAATTTTTTTTTTTTGCAAACAAGGAAATCGGAGCTTCGCTCCACAATACTCGAGGTAACTCACACGGGAGGTGTCTACAAATTAATGTCACAAGTGAGTCTCGAACCTGAGACCTTGAGGGGAGCACATCTTCAAAGTCCAAGCCTTTGACTACCGCGCTACTCCTTAGGGACAATACATTAATGAAAACTTATAATACATTATTAAAAGTATTAATGATTATGAATGCAAATCATTAATAATAGAGTATTGTTACATGCCTACATTTGTAATACAATTTCCCTTAAAGTTTTAATTTGCTAATGCAGCCTAGAGATACTTGCTACGTTGCGAGTCCTGGATTGACTACATTAGCTTATAGTGGGTATAAACCTCTTGCCTATACTTGGGATGATTTTTCTCCTCTTAAAGACATTTTGAATGCTGTAAGACTTTTTGCTTCGATCTTTCACTACAATGATAGTTTGGCTTCTTTGACCACAAGTTTTCTTTACTAATGTCTTCTTCAATTTTCTATGTGAAGGTTCACAAAGCTCTTCCAGGGAGAAGTTTTAATAGCTTACTCTTGAACAGGTATAAAGGTGGTAATGATTATATGGGTTGGCATTCTGATGATGAGAAGCTCTATGCATTGAACCAGGATATTGCTTCGGTATCATTTGGATGCGAGCGAGACTTCCGGTTGAAAAAGAAGTCCAACAAAAATTCTCAAAGTATTCGGTCTATTTCATCTGTTTTTGTTGTCTCTGTTCTGATTTTGATAACCTCATTTTTCAAATCTTTAGTCTTTTGCTCATTTGCTTTCTTCATTGCAAATGGTTCAACCATCTTATGTTTTACTTAATGTGGTTTCAGGCAGATATGATGAGGAACCTCTAAGAAAGAAATCAAAGAAAAGCTGTGTGGCTGATACACACTCATTTGTGCTAAAGCATGGTTCACTTTTGGTTATGAAAGGGTACACTCAACGAGATTGGGTGCATTCAGTCCCCAAGCGCCTCAGGGCAGATGCAACCCGCATCAACCTTACTTTCAGGCACGTTGTTGTCGATTGATTTTGAAGTTAATACGGCCACAGGTTTATCATAGCAATGTATTTCATCTTCTCCAAGTGGCGGTTGTATCTTGGAGTGAGCCTCCATTGGTTTTGGTATGTTTTGTCCTCGCTTATCGTGTATATTTCTTAATAGACCGATGTAAGGTGGATGAACTCCAGTTTCTAACTTGAATCATCTATTATATTGGCTTCCCTGTCTCTCATTGTATTTTATATGCTACTGGTTGTTCAGTTTTAACTATAGTCCACAACCATCATGAATTAAATTCATCGCCCAATATGGCGCTTTAATCGCTATTAATAATACTGGATTCAATTTTGGAGCTAGAAGCTTTGAACTTAAGTAATTATGTTGTTAATGATTCAGATAATATAAAGTGAGAAAAAAAAAAGTCATGAAAAGCCTATATATTAAGAAGCAAACTTATATATCGACTGGCACATTTCGAGATACATCATAGACTCTCAATGGCTCTAGTGGTGAATTTCAACAAGGCTTTGGATGTCACTATCATTAAACTGGGACTGTCCAAATGGCTACAGCGTAAGGATCAATAAAACCAGATTTTCCTTTCCACCGGCTCCTCAATGAATTCATTCACCATGATGAAAGAAATCTATGTCAAATGTTGCCTTTGCTTTGACTCCTACATTATTTCGAGTTCAATCAACGTATCAGAAAGCCCACCCCCATACTTCCGCAACTCAGATTCAATAGTCTTAGCCGCCCCTTTGCTTTTTGACACTGGCACTTGAATATTCACATGGAAAGATCCTTTTCTATTTGGCTCAACAGGTTCAGTGATCAAGGATTGCTGCTTGATGTAGTTGTATAACTGTTGATGAAAAGGGTGGTCCATGGAATAACAATTTTGGACTCCTTGATGAGCGGAAGATCGGGACGACAATGAGCTCTCTCTTTTGCAGAAATGTGGAAGAGATGAATTATCCATTATCTACAAGAAATAGAGAATAATGTAAGCAACGTCACTCGCATATGGTAGGGAATCCCATTATTTGATTATTGTATTTTGCCCAACTAGCGTTTAATATGACTCTTGCCACTCTTGTTTGCCTAACAATAGTATATGTTCCTTGCTTTATACACTTGGTATGGCATAACTCGTTTATTTATTTTTCTTAATGGAAAGTTTCTGAAAGCTTGATTCTAGCTTTCATTGTCAGCCAAATGCCTAACTTTTTTTTATTATTAAAAAACATGCGGTCCATTTTATTTTACAATGAATCAATCAGACCAGAAAGAAATTTTTCTGTTTGATAAGAGTCGCTCATTTTGACAATTTTTAAATAATGCAGGCATTACCTTCAGCAGCTCATCTCTCCCACAGCCTGGTAACACTTGAACTTTTTTCTTTGTCCTTTCATGTAACAGAGGCTTGACAACCTGCAGTGTCAAAAAGATTATATGACTTTACTCATCATACAGGTATTCAACACAAAATTATTGCAACACACAAGGACCAAAACCAATCAAGATCATGGCTTCCGGTGTCTAGCCTAGGGGCAGGCTTGGTTACCCTGGATATAGTGGAGCGAAGCTTTAATCTCCCGGTTAAAAAGAAAAAATCTATGTAATGGCTTACCTTCCAACAGGTTGAAAAGACGTAAGGTGCATTTACTATGTAGTAAGCAGTTGTCCTCTCTGGGTAGTTCAGATCATCAATGGTTGATAAAATTGTCAATAACTGCATAAACAAAAAACAGGAACGGTTGAATGAACATCATAGAGATTCGTGAAATCCTTGATTTGGTAGTCATAAATTGCATATTTAAGGTATCAAAACACATCATTAATCTTCTTTCCACGTTGCTGTAGTTTTTCTTTTTATCATTATAGAGAATATGTCCTCCACCATTATGGTCTTGCTTTATAGTAATGGTCAGAAAGAAAGTCCTTAAGAACAGATTTCATAAACTAAATTACATGCTTTGAATTTTGCTTTTTCTTTCTTTCTTTTGTCTTCTTTCCTGTCCTCCCGCACATAGTCTAAAATGAAATAAAATTGTGAGGCAAGGATTCAAACCGACAAGAATCCTCCTCCACTTGGACAAAAGAAAATAACTTTGTGATCTTATCGTGCGGATTTGTCAATAATCTAGACAAATTAGAACCTCAAGAAATGGAATCAAATTTACATAAAGAAATTTAACTTGCAGGAAAAGAGAATACCTTTGTGTAGCCAAGTGCTGAAAGCTTTAGACCAGTCATATCTAAGATCTTTACACATGTGGTGATAGGCCTTCCATACTTCTTTGATGCAGAAGGCTACAGCAAAAAACGTGTTAATGATACCGAAGAGAGGAACTTCTGTTGAATCCCAGAATTCAGTAACTCACCAGAATAACACGATCCCGATACTCATTGATTTGTATGTGTGATTGCACGTAGTCGTGCACCTGTGGAGAGATCAAAACACCAGTTAGTAAACTTTATAAGCTTCTCAAATTTCTCTGGTTTTTTAAGTACAGATATTTAAAATTCTAGGCTGCTGCTGTTCGTGGCATCGTACTTCACACAAAGGGTCAATTGTTTGTATGAAACTTTGAAGAACTGAACCTGAATACTTACATTTCCTTTGTCTAATGTGCTTAGCCCAACACCTATGGAAAATACGGGAAGGCCCTGTAGTGAAACAGAACAAGTTTCTTGTCAGAAAAGCCAGCAGCATATGAAATCTCATTAGAACAAGGCAGTCTAGTCTAGGATCATAGGAAATGTTTTATTCGAAGTATGATTGCTGGTTAAAATGATATGGACATTGATGAACAAAATCAAACCTCTTTTGAGTAGCCCGAAAGTCCCATGAGCTGTGAATCTCTCACTGCTCTGTAGACATCAGCAGGAAATATAGGCTTCTGCAGATAACAAAATGATATCAATAAAAGAATTTGAGGCCATCACAGTGAACAAGCTGTTCAAATACTTACCCTTAATATGTTGTCAATCTCATTTTCCACCCTCCATTTCAAACAGTCCACCAGCTGAAACATCAGAGAGAGATGGTTTGTCAGCATATAAGGGGGCTGTCTTATTAATGCATATGACAGTTTAATGTTTACACAAGCTGAACAAAAACATGTTGCTAACCATTTTATGGGCTTTGCCGATATCATACTCTCGTGCCTTTAGAAAACGCTCCAGCGTTTCTGTTAAGAATCCTTGATGAAGATTCTGCAAATAGAGCATTCTATGTTATTTACATGAAGCTTCATAAGAAGTCATTTGGAGTTCAATCCAACATCAATGAACAAAACTAACAACATTTCAAGCTCATAGAATTTGCAGTCAGTAAACAGGTCCTACAAGGAGATGGGGGATAGAAGATGAAGAAAGCTAGCAAACCTGAAAGGATTTCTTCAATGGCTGATCAACTGTAGTTTTCCAATTCAAAAAGACAAAGATTGAATCAGTATTAACAAATGAGGTTTTTCAGAACTGAAATCCAAGTAAGAAAACAGACCTTGATCCATCAGAGCTTTGAGCTTCCTGATCGCCTCCTGAGGATTGGTACCCATTTCGAGAAATGACACAAAAGATGAAATGCAAACTGCTAAAGTTTACACTTTTCTCTCTTTTTTGCAGGACTCCAAACTCAAGCTGGAATACAACAATCTCTCTAAGAAGAAGATTTGGGACAAGAAAGTGAACCAAAGATCTCCACAAGTCACAATCTTTGGAGGGCAAGGCTGGTGTTTATATACTAAAAAGGTATCACACCGACTCTCTCTTCTTTATTACTCTGTCCTTCTCAATGGCAGTGGAACTGACGCAAAAGTATTGTCTTTTTCCCAATTGGGAAAAAGTAAGAAAGTGTAAAGTAGAAATCTCTAAACGACACTTACAAAATGAAGCGAAGAAGAGGAAAAAATGCTAACATTCTGACTCGATTCTCCGTGTCTTAGTTGCTGGCTCTGGTTTGTTTCCAGTTTTCGCTTTTGCTATTCTTTTCCAATATTCTCCACTAACAATAAATATAGACCATAGACATTCAATCTCAGTCGTCCAACTGGTCGTCACATGTACCCTTTACCATTTGATTTCAGGGTTTTTTTCCTTTTTTAAAATTTTTATTTTTATTCCCAAACCCTGTGGCCAGTTAATTGTGGGAAGGAAAACAGTGGGAATTTTCTTGAAAAGAGTGCAAGGATAGTGCCTATTCCCTTCCTTGTTGGACCTTAGGGTATGTTTGGGCCCCCAGTTACAAAACGGCCGGTTGGGTTAAGATTATTTAACCGGCGTTTGAGGGGCCAATTGA
>JBBMKA010051626.1:0-17088 GCA_037833695.1 Sechiopsis laciniata
TTTGGTTAAGAGTTTAGTGGTTGTTTGGACTAGAGATTATTGGGTGTTTGGTTTGGGGTTTAAATGGGTTGGTTGAGGTTTTATGGCACTTTGACTGGATTTTGACCCATTGACTTTTTATTGACTAGATTTGACCCGAACCATTTTCTGTTCTTCAAGCCGAGTTTGCGAGGCATGTGTAGCCGTCGGGTGTCTTCGAGACACGTTTTTTGAGGTTTGTCGTGGTTAAGTATTTCGATGTTCTAAGTCCGTTTTTGGTGGTCTAAGGTGCTAGTTTTGACCTGTTTGTTCGTTTCAGGGCTCGGAGTTGTGTTTGGCTAGTTGGAGCTTCTAGTGGATGCATGGAAAACTGTTACTAGATTGGCCAAGGTAAGGGACTCGTTACCCCTTCTCGAGGACTTGTGGTTAATACATGTGCCGGTTTACTTGCATTAGTTAATTTGTCTGATTGTAGCATAACCATGTGCATTGTATGTTGCATTTGATTGCATCGAGAGCATATACATTTCATGCTTGTCTCTTATATGACTAGTGATGCATGAATCATGTATGTCTACCTAATATGGTCGAGTTGCATGTGATTGCATGATTGTCCTAATATGGACTTGCATGTGTTTGATGCACGACTTAATGCCTCATTTGGACCCAAACGAGTCGTGGAGACCGGATAGAGGAGACTAGTAGGTGGGTGTGGACGATGATATTCGGGCTCACACCCCAGCTTGAGGTGGTATTCTTTCGCTCTGCAGGATTTTTTAGGATGGTCGGTCGGCCAGGCTCACGACCCTGAATGGTTTCTACTAGTAGCCTGGGCACTCTCCAGGTATGTGGAATGAGCCTGATATGGTTCCTTGGTGATTGGTGTGGCACCACCTCTCGCCGTGAGTACGAGGCATGGGGCCAACAGGTTATTTGACTCACCAGATCCCTCTGGAGTAGGTTGCCAGATTGCTCTCGAGTCAGAGAACTCTTGGGAGCTTTTGGTCTTGGAGTCTACGATCTTTAGACCGCTCTAGGAGGTGCTCGTTCAAGACGAGGTTTTTGGACCTAGCACCTAGGAGCTTGGGTTTTGTATACCCCTCGGTTATGTTGCTGATCATACTTGTTTGCTGATGTTTGTATTCTTGTGCATGTCTGTCCCCGAGCTGGAGAAGCCTTACTGAGTTTGCGAAAACTCACCCTTTCCATTGGAATCCCCATAGGTACTACTAGATTGTACCAAGATGGATGATCGACGGAGCTGGAGATGACCATGGGACCTGTTGCATTACTTTGTGTAGAGTCTTTAATTTATTCTTTCTGCATGAACTATACAGGGACATAATAAGTTATACATATTTACTCGAGCTTTTATGTTTTGACTCTTGGGTACTATTTGATTCTTTTAATGGATTTAATGTATTATAAACTTGTTTGTAAAAAGTTTGTTTGAAGTAGTTTTGTTTTTATACATGCCCTAGATGTCTAACGTCATTTTCATACATTCAGAGTTAAGGACTTAGGTTCAGACCATGACTTGGGTCAAGTCCTTATACAAAATAATTATAAATGTAGAAAATTTTTAAAGTATTTGCATCTATAATCATCAATTCTATATTATAAATTATTAATAATACTCTCTTATAACATTGTATTAATAATGCATAATATTGTTAATAATACAAAATACTATATAGATGAGTATTTATAAACACTTAACTCATGGTCTAGGTATTTAGAAGTGTGTTTTCCAAAAGGCAAGAGATCATCAAGGTGTCCTTTCTTTTTTATAACTAAGAAAAGTTTCGCCTCACTAAATATCTAGAGGCATCGGCATCCGTCTCAGGCCCAATCTCAAAAGACAAAAGACTTTACAATTAAACTTACTCAAGAATTTCAAACCTGAGACCTCCAAGGAAACATATGCCTTAACGACCCCAAGCCTCTACCAACGAACTGACCTTTGAGGACTATTGGGTAAGCTCAACAGGAGTGGGAGACACTATAAGAGTTCAAATAGTGTGATTTAGATGTACACCATGTTAGGGTTCGGCTGAACCCCTTGAAAATAAAAAAAGTAGCACCGAAGAAAGGGAAGAGCGAGATGACTTCTTCGTTGAGAGCGAGTCACCTAGTTACAATGACACACCGTTTTAGATTAGGAGCCTTCTAGAAACTCAACAAAGGAGGAAAGAGAAGGGGTGACAATCTATGTCTTTTACTACAAGTGTACGGTAGTCACTTCAAATATAGAAGTGAAATTCTAAGAATAGGTGATAAGTATCAGAATTTACTGTGAAGTTTTTCTGAGAGTTAAAGTCAAAATGTAGCTGAGCATCTGAGTCCATCGATGAGAGTGCTACAATAAACAACGCAACAAGAACGAGGGCGAATGTGGCAATCTTCAGCTGAACCAACACTAGAGAAAAGCTAAAAATACCATGCACTTAATTGGATTAAACTAAAAAAAAAAAAAAAGAAGTCAGAGAGAATATTCAGTGAATCCCATGAAATGAAGTATTTTATGAAAAATATGAATCCTACACCTACAAGAACACAATGTACCTGTAGGCAAGGAGCAGCCTCATCATAGAGATTTAAGGTTTCAAAAGTGTTATCCTTCGGAGATTTTAGTTTTGAAACTCACGAGTGAGTTCAGTTGAAAAATCTCTTAAATATCTCTTGGGTTCAAGCTTTGGGACAGATACAGGACCTCGAAGATGTGGGACCAACTATTTAGTAAAATGTTGTCTACATGGGGGTAACTCCAGTTTCCCAATTATCAAAAAGACAAATAATAATAGTAATAATGGACATTGCTATATTTAACGTACTTGCCTCCATACCGTGCTATGGACTCTAGGCCACTCAATGTACTTCACTTGACTGGGCTGCTCGGCCAAAAGAATTAACAAGCATCTCAATCCCCACAGGCTCAAAACAAAACCATTCTAAAAATAATGATCTTCAAAATTCACGACAAAGATGGGAGAAAGAGTTGTGAAAAATTACCAAAGGGTTTCTTCAATTAGACTCAAGAAGAAAGGTTCAGGAGGCCATTCATCATTAAATTTCAGTTGTTGGTTATCTCTTCCAAATGCATCACAATAAAAGGCCATTGGAATCAACTAGAGAATTCCACCCCTATTGAAAATCTAAAGTAACAAACCCATAATTGAAATGATGGGATTGTAAGGGCAAACAATTTTTTTTTCCTTTATACTCGTGAGTGTCTGAGTCAGCTTATGCGTACTTCAACTATTCTCACGAAACATACAATTTAACCCTACAACATTTGAATGTCAAGAAAAATCATAATTAGTATGTAGTCATCATAGATTGAACTCATAACACCTGGCTCATAAACCATTGGAACAATCAATTGATGGTTAAGAGCAAACAAATTCAAAAGTCTCAAATAATAGGAAGTACACTTGTGGGAAGTCTCTGAAGATATTAGGCTTGTTGAATCTATGGCTATGTTGTACTGAACGTGGAATGGTTGAATGAGGAAGACAAATCATACCTATGAATTTAAGACAAAGAAAATGGGAGAAATGTAAAGTAAATTCATTGTTTGAGTGTTTTGACAGTATTCAAAATATATTCTGAGAAAGAAAAAGGGATTAACCTATATGATTAGCACCAAGTGCAGAGACGATCAACATCTTAGATCAAGAGTTTAATAACGCCCACTGCAACAAGAGAAAAATGCCTACTATTGATCCATTGACAAAATCTGTAACACTTTTAAAAAAAATAATCAACTAACCTTGAACAACAGCTCCCTGTCCTTGTTTAATATATCTATAATGCCCAATATCAAATAAAATTCACTAACAAACTTACATAAAAAGAAGAAAGACCTCTTATATAGACATAAAACCAATATTTTCCTTATAGCCCACGAGCCCAACCCATGCACCTCGCTGCTACTCATCACTAATGCTTGTAACAAAAGAGTATATTCATTGATAGAAATTAGCCCCAAGTATGTAACAATTATGGAATGACAAAACCATGTTCACTTCTATCAAGCTTGTACCTTGCACAAGAAACCTCACTGTTAATGCTCCATATTACAATGTTCACCATCCTGATGCAAAATATTCACTCTCTCAACTTGTATCATGGCCAACAAATACTCCAAGTCACCCTTGTTCACCCTTGTATCACACTAATAATCATACGTATCACACTTGTATCACACTAATTATCATACATATCACCCTTGTATCACACTAGTAATCATACATATCACACTAATTATCATACAAATAATCAAGCCACATTAATTAACTTGTCAAGCTACACACATACTTGAGTTTTAAAATAGTATCAATAACTACTTATACAACTCACCACTTAATACAAAAGAAACTACTGGCTCTTTAGTGCACTTCAGTACCACACTGCCATACAAGGCATAAACCTAAAGAATTCCACCATCATCACACACTCATGATTATGAAAATGAATACTTCATTCTCTAGCTTTCTTACTTCAAAACCACACAAATACAACAACCTGCCATAATTTATTTCCATAGGGTTCCCAAAGAAGGAAATAATCATCTCACCTCGCGCTGTGAATTCTTTCTACCCACTTACGACTAACCTATCTCATTCTTTATATTCATTCCAAGTTCTATTAAACACGTCGTCTATATAAGACCCAAAAAGAAAGAAGATGTTTACGACATCTTACCTGTTAAAATAGAGTCACTTTGCAACTTAGCCTTGATTTTGAGAACACCCAATATTACCGTGACCCATCCCAACGCAAGCCTCAATGGATCACCGAACCCATATACCAAACAAAAATAGGCTCCAAATTGAACTTTCACCCTCAATTCCACAAGAGTAACCAGAAAACTGTGAGTTGTTACCTCACCTTGAAGCTTCAAGCCAGAAAAATGAAAAATAACATTGAATACACCATTCCCTTCATTGTGTAGACGAATCACCTCAGCGCAACCTTAAAGGCGAAAACCACACCCTAAACGAGATCCCCCCTTTTCGTTCCTCTTCCTCTTTTCTTTTATTTTTTTTTCGATAGCCCTCCCCTCCACGCGTCAAACCCTAACATTCCAGCATGGTTGTATTTTGGGCAAAGCCTAAATGATACAACGTTTCTTTTCTTTTTTTTAGATCTTACAATCCTCCCCCTAGAAGGATCTTTCGTCCTCGAAAGTTTCCAGGTTTTTTTAATAAAAAAATGACCCATGTGAACTTACCTCATCTTCTCTTCTGCTCTCCCTTGTAGCCTCTTCTAGCTGATGATTGCTACCACACCTCTTTTAGAGAAGTCATTCATATCTAGATGAACCAATAATTCCACCTTAACTTTAAGTACCACGACAATTCAAAATGGATTACATCTAGCCAGCCAACACATTAAAACTTAAATTGTTGACCCTTAACTAATGTGATGGTAATAATAACTTCTATCTTTCGGCTCTTACCTTTTAGAATTCATATTGTAACAAACCAAATTTAAGACAAGCCCCCAAGATAACGTAGCATAACGTTCAAATATACACATATACTTCCAACTTTTAACTTAAACTTTTCCTTAGTTGTGGTCGAACCAACCTTTACAACATCAAGACCTCAACTATTCATACCAAATTAACAGAGCTTGCTCAAAGTGTTACAACATAATATCTCCCCCACCATCAATAGTCCATAAGTGGCTTGCTCATACATACTTCACTGAATCATCTTATTGCAAAAACAAAAACTCAACCAGAGAGAAATCACTATAGTATTAACAAGAAAAATCAACATTCACAACTTTTAAATAAAAAAGAACCTTATCTTCTACTAATGTGTGCCTGTGAAATACCTCTGCACCACACTCATCAGCCAATGAGCATGGAAAAACAATCAATTAAGATAAACATGTTATCTTTACAGATAAACACACCTTATTCTCTTGAATTTCTGAAGAGAAAAAAGAAAACAAAAACAAGATCCATCTCTAAAACACGATACAATCCACTCTTGGTGGTCTCAATAGCTCTGCTATTCTTATGTGTTGGATACTCAAACCGCCTTTAAGATTACACCCCTAAACTAGCCACCCAAGGGATAGGCTTGCAAGGACTAAGAAACTCTCTCTCACATAAATATTTAAACTTATATTCTGAGCGAGACATTAATTTAAGTCTCTCTTACATGAGTTATTATATTTACCCGCTCTTACTTCCTTGCAAACTTTAACTTCCTCCTCGTAACACATTTGTGGAAGAGTTTAGTTCCACTAAAACTCCACCTTTTGGACTATTACATGCACCTACATGAACTCAATAAAGAAGTATGTTGCATTGATAAATAACAATCTGAACATTCGATTTGTGGAAGCTAAAGCTTCCTCTTCATCAAACATCTAGTGTGATAAATAGAGAACATAGACTTCATCTTCCTCTATTGGGTACAAGTATCGAGAAAACATATTAAGTTTTGGTCAACCCCAAAATCAAAGTTCTATAATAAGAACCAAGGCGCTCACGTCTTTCATGACAACTCACCATCAAACCCAGATCCCTTCCTTGCACCTCAAGATACAAACTCACCACCAGAGCCCACCAACCATCTCGAACTTTAACCTAACGTTAGGTGCACACCTTGCCTTCAATTTAGAGTTAATTTAATGACTACTAACTACAACACTACTACCTGTTTCTTCTGACTATTACTTGTTAGGTGTACTCACATAAGACTGCTGACAATTCTCGTACTCACCCAAGAACATTCTCTGGCAGGCGTAACCCCAAGGTTGTCCAAGCTCCTCATTCACTGTGTAACAACAAAGAAAAAAACTCAATAACAACACTCATAACACCAGAGCCCACCAACCATCTCTAGATCTTTTTTGTTCTTTTTCATACATCAATGAAAAGTATCTGTTTCTTATCAAAAAAAAAAAAAAACTCATAACACCACACATGTTCAACCAAGCCCTCAAAGCCCCTGAGGTTCCCCTGTCACCCTCTAGCTCTACTACTGTTCATACCAAAATCTAATAAGCACGAGCAACCTTCTTAAGCTATTCCAACAATCTTGATTGTAGGCCTTACTTCTATCATTAGCACGTCTCTCTGCAATATTGTCGCATTACTGTTGGTTCTGCAACTACCACCCACACACTTATTCGCATCCTAACTCAGAGTATTAATCATTATCTCTCTAAGCCACATGCTCGCACGAGGTGCAACTCGGCCACACTCCCTCTACTTCTGTTTACGTACCCATACCATCCCTTCTCATAGAAACTATTGACGTCACTCTAGACCAGCACGACACACTATTTACCAAAAAGTGACCCTGAAATGTTCACATTCTTCCCTGCTATAATACCATACGACTTGTTTCAAGGAAACAACTAGCATTTTTCTTAAACAATCACATAACCCAGTATCTCATAAGGTGTCACCCTCGTGCTTCCCTACAACATCATGCTGAGATACATGGGATACGACCTCTGCCTAGAAGAGTACAACTTTGTACTGGCACTAACTAGTAAGACATGTCCCCACAACCTGCTTTTAGTACCTGGCCCAACACTACCATAGAAATCGGAGAATCCACGACTCTCTCCAAGCATCCATTCGGAAATTTCTCATAACGTTCCAATTATAGCACCAACATCCCGATGGGGTCTCACCCAAACCTCCACCATCCTCTTAACTTCTCTTGGACAACCATGATGGTTTCTCTTTGCGAATACAACTAACTATTTGATGATAACCACATTCCAACATAAAGGTTGCTCAACTTAAACTCTCCGTACATGGGATCACGGTTGAAGCAAACACCACCGGTATTTTACTTCAACTTAAAATGCACAAAACCATAATGCTTCAAGGTGTAACCACGAACATTCATGTCTATATCCCACATAATTCAAACTACACACACATTTAGCCAACCTACTAAATACGAAAGCTTCCTTGACAACACATGCCCAACCAATCCCACCCTTATCCCATGGTTTGTAAACCAACAAAGATTTCCAAACTTCATACAATTACACAGTTCATACATATACCCACATCGTTCTTTCCTACTTACATATCATGTTCTATTTACCTTCACCTTATTGTTTTCTATTTACTCGTCATTACAGCAAATACATAAAAAAAAAAAAAAAAACATATTGAAGAATTTCCTCCAAGAACACCCTCACAAGTTGTATAACAAGTCAAACATATATCTCATTCCTAATTCATCACATGTACACCCATTCATCACAATAACCTGGCATGGATCTAACCATTCATTCACAGCAACCTAACACTTCTTTAACAAAGTTTTAATTTCTACTTCAAGCAATTTATAATGCAGCATAAAAAGGATAAAATGGAGAGATTTGGAGTTCCAAAAGTGTTCTCCTTTTTCGAGGTTTTAATTTCAAACTCATGAGTGAGTTTAATTGAAAAATCTCTTATTATCTCTTGGGTCCGAGCCTTTGGACTGTCGCACGGGACTCGAGAATGTGGGACCAACTATTAAGTAAAATAGTTGTCTACATGTGGGCAGCTCCAGTTTCCCGATAATAAAAAATAAAATCATCATAATAATAATAATGGACATGTTATATTTAACGTACTAAACTTGCCTCCATACCGTGCTTTGGACGGTATGCCACTCAATGTACTTCAGTTGACTGGGCTGCTTGGCCAAAATATTAACAAGCATCTCAACCCCTGAAGCTCAAAACAAAACTATTCTAAAAATGATAATCTAAAATTAACGACAAAGATGGGGAAAAGGGTTGTGAAAAATAACCGAAGGGTTTCTTTAATTAGATTCAAGAAGAAAGGTTCAAGAGGTTGTTGGTTATCTCTTCCCGATGCAGCATAGTTAAAGGCCATTTGAATAAACATAGAGAAGTCTACCCCTTTAGAAAATCTACAGTAACAGACCCAAAATTGAAATGATCGAATTGTCCGGGCATGACCTAAATATTCATCAAAAGAAAATAATAATAATGGGCATGCTATATTTAACATACTAATCTTGCCTCCATACCATGCTTTGGACTGTATGCCACTCAACGTACGGTAAGAAAAATGAGAATGAATAATTATAAGAATAAAATGGTTGTTCATAGGTAACTGGTCTGTAATCACTCTCTTCACTCTAAACTCAAATGATCATTCTCCTCAAAATTTAAATTCCTTCAAATTTATTTTCATTCATTCTACTTGTCCCAAACGTACCCAAAAAGAATGGAAAACTAGTCAGAAATTGTTCGGCAAAACATTTTAACAAACAGAACCAGAGCAATGTGGGGTATGGGAAGAAACTTCAATAATAATCCAAACTAATTCTATGCCACCGGAATTTTCAACTTGGTATCCACTCGTGATTAAGAACATTTTGAGCATGATGCACACGAACACAACAATTGAAATTTTGAAACAAGAAACTCGAACAGTTTCTACTCGGTCAGGAAAGCAATGATGTAATTAAATCTAAACTTCGAATCATGGAGAAATGCGTACCTCAAAAAATTCAGGCTTCTTTGTGTCGACTGCGAGTTTGCAACTACAATGATGCTTACAACAATGACGCCTTTAGAATGAACTGTTGAAGTTACAAAAGTTACAAAATTTGTTAACAAGAACCACAAGAGCCTAAGAGAAAAGTATGCCACAAGAAATTTCTAACTTAAAGATTATACCTTATTTCTTTAGAGAATTGCTACATAATAATAATGGCCGTGAATGTAAAGCCAGTGCTTGAAACTTGGTATAGAATCTATTGAACTCACTGATACCTTAAGTCCCAATTATTTTTTAGAGTTGCATTAAATGAACATTATTTTACATTACGTGTTAGTTTGAAATGAATCTCAATGAAGTTCATTTCAAACCAACATGTAAAATAATGCTCATCTACATTCCAAGCTTCTTGCGATATAGAGCATCCAATTTCGAGCTCCCATTTGGACTCCAGCAACAAAAAAGAGACTATGCAAAGAATACAGAAAATGATAAAGATTGTAAAATGCAAGCAGCACCAATGCAAAGAATTAAGAAACGATGGTATAAAAATAAACATTTTGAGTTGATCACGTACATATCCCTTTAGAAATTGGTCCCAATGGATGAGGATGATCACTAGGTTTGGTATGCTAGAAAACTATATCAAGTTATTGAAAAACCCTACAACAGCAGAAAATGCAATTACATTGTTAGAACCTATATTCTATTGGCAGAAAAATACCTAACAAATTGTTCCTCAATTATTATGTGGTCAACTTTTGTTCAACCACATTGTATCTGAGTTGTGAGGATTAGAAAAGTTATCCCGTCAAAGATGTTAAACACGGACAATCCTGCCAAAATTAATGATAAGTTGCGGTATAAAGAAGAAACGAAACCCAACAACAAATAATAACAACCGACATTTCAAGGAACTAAAAATTAGAGCCAATCAATATTATTTTAAGTGACTAATAAACTAAGACAACCGATATTGATATTATTTTAAGGGACTAATAATTAGTATTACTTCAGGGGACTAATAATTAGTATTACTTCAAGGGACTAATAATCCAAGGCAAACACAATTATTTTACGGGACTAGTAATTCAAGGCAACGAAAATTATTTTACAAGACTAATAATCTGAGGCAACCGACATTATTTCAAGGGACTAATCATCCGAGCCAACCGATATTTTTTCAAGTGACTAATAATCCGAGCCAACCAATATTATTTCAAGCGACTAATAATCCTAGTCAACCGATATTTTTCAAGGGACTAATGATCCGAGCCAACCAATATTCTATCAAGAGACTAATGATCCAAGCCAACAGATATTTTTTCAAGGGGCTAAGAATTCTAGCCAACCGATATTTTTCAAGGAACTAATGATTCGAGGCAACCAATATTATTTCAAGGGATTAATAATTCAAGCTAACCGATATTTATTCAAGTGACTAATAATCAGAGTCAACCGATATTTTTTCAAGGGACTAATGATCCAAACGATCAATATTTTTTCAAGGGACGAAGATCCGAGCCAATCAATATTATTTCAAGGGACTAAGAATTCGAGGCAACTGATAATATTTCAAGAGACTAATGATATGAGGCAACCGATATTTTTTTAAGGGACCAATGACCCGAGCCAACCGATATTATTTTAAGGTACTAAAAATTCGAGGCAACCGATATTATTTCAAGGACTAATGATCCGAGACAACCGATATTATTTTAAGGGACTAATGATCCGAGCCAAAAGATATTTTTTCAAGGGACTAAGAATTCGAGGCAACCGATATTATTTCAAGAGACATGATTTTAGGCAACCAAAATTATTTCAATGGACTAAGAATTCGAGGCAACAGATATTTTTTCAAGTTACTAAGAATTCGAGGCAACCGATAATATTTCAAGTAGGGGTGTACAAAAAAACCGGCAACCTGAGCAACCCAGACTACCCTTGGGTTATAACTTTTTTGGATTGGGTTGGGTTATGATTTTGTAGTTTTTGTTGAATTTGGGTTAGTTCTTGGGTTGAGCTCGTTCAACCCAACCCAACCTGAACTAAGAATATATTATATATATTATGTGTGTGTATGTAAGATAAATTAATAAGGTAGATTTTTAGCATGCTTATAAACCTTCTAAAAAAGATTATGCACTAATAAGATAGGTAATAGGTTGAAGTATAGTATCATCCATTTTTTTTAATATATTTATGAGCCAATGAATTGAACTTAGAAAGAAAAATGAGAGTAACATAACTCGAGAACCCAACCCAACCCAACCCGAAAATCTAGGGTCGGGTTGGGTTGGGGTTGTGCTTAAGCATAGGGTTGGACGGGTTGGTAAATTGGCCAACCCGAAAAGTTGGATTGGTCCAAAAAATTCATTCAATCATACCCAACCCGGACCATGTACACCCATAATTTTAAGGGACTAATAATTCGAGCCAACCTTGTTTCTTATCCAAAAATAATAATAATAATAATTCGAGCCAACCAATATTCTTTCAAGGGTCTAATGATCCGAGCCACTAAGAATTCGAGGCTACTGATATTTTTCAAGGGACTAATGATTCAAGGCAACTGATATTTTTCAAGGGACTAATGATTCGAGGCAACCGATATTATTTTAAGGGACTAATGATCCAAAGCAATCGATATTATTTCAAGAGACTAATCATCTAAATCAATCGATATTATTTCAGGGGACTAATCATCTAAATCAATCGATACTATTTCAAGGGACTGATCATTCGAGCCAACCAATATTTTTCAAGGGACTAATGATCTGAGCCAACCAATATTATTTCAAGGGACTAACAATCCGAGCCAACCAATATTTTTCAAGAGACTAAGAATTTGAGGCAACCGATATTTTTTAAGGGACTAATGATCCAAGCCGACCGATATTAGTTCAATGGACTTATGATTCGAGTCAACCGATATTATTTCAAAAGACTAATAATCCAAGCCAACCGATATTATTTCAAGGGACAAATAATCCAAGTCGACCCATATTATTTCAAGGGACTAATGATCTGAGCCAACCAATATTATTTCAAGGGACTAATAATCCGAGCCAAACAATATTATTTATAGAGACAAAGAATTTGAGACAACCGATATTATTTCAAGGGACTAATGATCTAAGGCCATTGATATTTTTTCAAAGGACTAATGATTTAAGTCAACCGATATTATTTTAGGGGACTGAGAAGTCGGGGCAACCAATATTATTTCAAGAGACTAATGATCCTAAGCAACCAAGATTTTTTCAAGGGACTAATGATTTAAGTCAACCGATATTTTTTCAAGTGACTAATAATCCGAGTCAACCAATATTTTTCCAAGGAACTAATGATCCGAGCCAACTAAGATTTTTTAAGGAACTAATGACGCGAGCCAACCAATATTTTTTAAAGAGACTAATGATCTGAGCCAACCGATATTATTTCAAAGGACTAGGAATTCGAGACAACAAATATTATTTCAAGGGACTAATGTTCGGAGCCAACTGATACTATTTTGAGGGACTAAGAATTCGAGGCAATTTATGGGACTAATAATCCGAGCCAACTGAGGGACTAATGATTCGTGGCAACCGATATTATTTCAAGGGACTAAGAATTCGAGGCAACCGATATTATTTCAAGGGTTTAATAATCCTAGTCAACCAATATTTTTCAAAGGACTAATGATCAAAGGCAACAGATATTATTTTAAAGGATTAAGAATTCGAGACAGCCGATATTATTTCAAGTGACTAATAATTCGGGTCAACCAATATTTTCTAAGGAACTATTGATCTGAGGCAACCAATATTATTTCAAAGGACTAATGATTCGAGTTATCAGATATTATTTCAAGGGACTAATAATTCGAGCAAACCAATATTTTTTCAAGGGACTAATGATCCGAGACAACCGATATTATTTCAAGGGACTAATGTTCCGAGGCAACCGGTATTTTTTCAAGGGACTAATGTTCCGAGGTAACCAATATTTTTTCAAGGGACTAATGTTTCGAGATAAGGGGACTAATGATTCGAGACAATCGATATTATTTCAAAAGACTAAGAATTTGAGGCAACCGATATTATTTCACGAGACTAATGATCTAAGGCAACCGACATTATTTCAAGGGACTAATGATCCAAGCCAACATATATTTTTTCAAGAGACTAAGAATTCGAGGCAATCGATATTATTACAAGGGGCTAATGATCCGAGCCAACCAATATTTTGTAAGGGACTAATGATCCGAGCCAACCGATATTTTTTCAAGGGACTAAGAATTTGAGGCAACCGATATTATTTCATGGAACTACTAATCCGAGCCAAGAGACATTTTTTCAATGGACTAAGAATTCGAGGCAACCGATATTATTTCAAGGGACTAATGATTCGAAGCAACATATATTATTTCAAGAGACTAATGATCCGAGCCAAGAGATTTTTTCAAAGGACTAAGCATTTGAGGAAATTGATATTATTTCAAGGGACTAATGATCCTAGCCAACCGATATTATTTCAAAAGACTAAGGATTCGAGATAACCGATATTATTTCAAGGTACTAATAATCTGAGACAATCGACATTATTTTAAAGGACTAAGAATTCGAGGCAACAGATATTATTTCAAGGGACTAATAATTCGAGCCAACCGATATTATTGCAAGAAACAAATGTTCCAAGGCAATCGACATTATTTAAAGGGACTAATGATCTGAGCCAACATATGTTTTTTCAACGAACTAAGAATTCGAGGCAACCGATATGATTTCAAGAGACTAATGATTCGAGCCAACCAATATTTTTCAAGAGACTAATGATCCGAGCCAAGCGATATTTATTCAAGAGACTAAGAATTTTAGGCAACCGATATTATTTCAAGGGTCTAATGATCTAAGCCAACCAATATTTTTCCAGGGACTAATGATCCGAGTCAATCGATATCATTTCAAGTGACTAAGAATTGAGGCAACCAATATTATTTCAAATGACTAAGAATTTAAGACAACCGATATTATTTCAAGGAACTAATAATCCGAGCCAACCGATATTATTTTAAAGGACTAATGATCCGAGTCAGCTGATATTATTTTAAGGAACTAATAATCCGAGTCAACCAATATTATTTAAATGAACTAATAATCTGAGCCAACTGATATTATTTAAATGGACTAATGATCCAAGCCAACCGATATATTTCAAAGGATTGATGATTCGAGTCAACCGATATTATTTCAAGGGACTAATTATCCGAATCAACCAATATTTTTTCAAGGGACTAATGATCTGAGGCAACCGATATTATTTCAAGAGACAATCTGAGCAAACGGATATTTTTTGTAGTGACTAATGATCCGAGGCCGCCGATATTATTTCAAGGGACTAATATTCTGAGGCAACCGATATTTTTTCAAAGGACTAATGATCGGAGCCAACCGATATTATTTCAAGGGACTAAAAATTCGATGCAACCAATATTATTTCAAGGGACTAATAATCCGTGCCAACATATATTTTTTCAATGGACTAATAAGAATTCGAGGCAATCGATATTATTTCATGGGACTAATGATCTAAGCCAACCAATATTTTTCAAGAGATTAATGGTTCGATCCAACCCATATTTTTTCTAGGGACTAAGAATTCGAGGTAACCGATATTATTTCAACGAACTAATGATTTGAGCTAACTGATATTTTTCAAGGACTATTGATCTGAGCCCACCGATATCATTTCAAGCTTTAAATGACTAATGATTTGAGGCAAGCGACATTATTTCAAGGGACAAATGATCTGAGCCAAGAGATATTTTTTCAAGGGACTAAGAATTCGAGCCAACCGATATTATTTCAAGGGACTATTGATCTGAGGCAACCAATATTATTTCAAGGAATTAATGATCCGAGCCAAGAGATATATTTTCGAGAGACTAAGAATTTGAGGCAACCAATATTATTTCAAGGGACTAAGAATTCGAGACAACCGATATTATTTCAAGGTACTAATGATCCGAGCCAAACGATTTTTCAAGGGACTAAGAATTTAAGGAAACCGATATTATTTTAAGGCACTAAGAATTCGAGCCAACCGAAATTATTTTAAGGGACTAATAATCCGAGCCAACCGAAATTATTTCAAGGGAATGATCCGAGCCAACATATATTTTTTCAAATGCTTTAGAATTCGAGGCAACCAATATTATTTTAAGGGACTAATGATCTAAGCCAACCAATATTTTTTAAGGAACTAATGATCAGAGCCAACCAATATTTTTCAAATGACTAATGATTCGAGCCAACCGATATTTTTCAAGAGACTAAGAATTGGAGGGAACCGATATTATTTCAAGAGACTAATGGTCTGAGTCAAATAATATTTTTCAAAAGACTATTGATCCAAGTCAATCGATATTTTTTCAGGGCACTAAGAATGCGAGGCACCCGATATTATTTTAAGGGACTAATGATCCAAGCCAACCAATATTTTTCAAGGGGCTAATGATCCGAGCCAACTGATATCATTTCAATGGACTAAGAATTTGAGACAACTAATATTATTTCAAGGTACTAATGATTTAAGGCAACCAATATTTTATCAAGGGACTAATGATCCGAGCGAACCGATATTTTTTCAAGGGACTAATGATTCGAGGCAATCGATATCATTTAAAGAGACTAATGATCTGAGCCATTTGATATTATTTCAAAAGACTAATAATCCGAAACAACAGATATTATTTCAAGTAACTAAAAATTCGAGGCAATCGATATTATTTCAATGGACTAAGAATTCGAGATAATCGATATTATTTCAAAGGACTAATAATGTGAGTCAACCGACATTATTTCAAGGGACTATAATGATCCGAGCCAACATATATTTTTTTCAAGGGACTAAGAATTTGAGGGAAACAATATTATTTCAGGGGATTAATGATCCGAGCCAACTAATATTTTTCAAGAGACTAATGATCTGAGCCAACCGATATCATTTCAAGTGACTAAAAATTTGATACAACCGATATTATTTCAAGGGACTAGTGCTTCGAGAAAGCTAATATTTTTTCAAGGGACTAATAATCTATGGCAACCGATATTATTTCAAGTGACTATGAATTCGAGGCAATCGATATTTTTTCAAGGGACTAATAATTCGAGTCAACCAATATTTTTCAAGGAACTAATGATTTGAGGCAACGGATATTATTTTAAGGGACTAATGATCCGAGTCAACCAATATTTTTTCAAGGAACTAATGATCCAAGGCAACAGATATTATTTCAAGAGATTAATAATCTGTGCCAACCGATATTTTTTCAAGGGACTAATAATCCTAGCTAACCTATATTTTTTCAAGGGACTAAAGATTCGAGGAAACCGATATCATTTAAAGAGAATAATGATCTGAGTCATTTGATATTATTTCAAGAGACTAATAATTCGAGACAATCGATATTATTTCAAGAGACTAAGAATTCGAGGAAACCGATATTATTTCAATGGACTAAGAATTCGAGACAACCGATATTACTTCAAAGGACTAATAATGTGAGTCAACCAACATTATTTCAAGGGACTAATGATCTGAGCCAACAT
>JBBMKA010051657.1:0-19190 GCA_037833695.1 Sechiopsis laciniata
TAACGGCCCAACCAAACAACTGAAGCATCAAACGAACAAACCTGGGGAACCGGAAAGGAAAACTGGGCCGTTACAGGTTAAGCTTAGAAATCATTCATTACGTAGCAATAGGTTAAGCGGTGTGCGGGTTATTCATACACTAACTGGCAACGAAAGTGGGTTTTAGTGTGAATGAACACGAAAACCGACGTTAGATTTGTGAAGCATGATAGTTTTTTCTTACCACATCATTTCTCTTAGAATAGTGAACGCATCCCATGAGTACCTTAGCCGAGACTTTCTATTTACCTACACACTACGGAACTAATTCTTCTTTGCTAATGGCTGCGATAAAACCACATTACCTCGTGTGCAAATGAACTTACGACCTGTGTTTCGAGTGCTAATATAAATGTACAGTAACTAACTCGGAGCATAACCTACTGCTAAGTGTGACTCAGAATCACTTACGTGCAAGTATACGCTGTTAGAATGCAACAAGTGATAAGTATTTATATTTTATCGTTCTCCACAGGGATTGATGTCTAGAATTAATACTATTAATGTGACAGTTATGCGAACAGAGTAAAGAATGGGTTTGACGTTTTTTGTGTGTTTTAATTATGAATTCTAATGTTAATTAAACGTGAATGCAATGAGTAGTGATAAGAAGACAACTATAGAAAATATTAAGGGTGCGGGACTAGTTATCAAGTTTCATGCTTCCCTACTCTAATAAGTACTTCTGCACTTAATAATTTATGGCAGACTCAGCTTTCGCTACGATCTCCATACTAACTCAGGGCGACGCAAGCGTTAGTAAGGTTATTCCTAACACTTTGAATGGTGAAAAGCTTTTCACCTAACCTAACGTAGCATACTGGATCATCCTGCAGTTCCTTCTTCCGAACTCGCTGCAGGTTAAATGCATGGGTAGCTAATCGACCCATGTATATTAAATAAAAAATGTAGCAGTGTAAAACATAATAATCTACACTCCTAACATGCTTCTACAAATGAATCCTCACTGAAAACTCCTATAACGCAGCATAACAATAAACACAAGTAGAAGACAAAATCAGCCAATTTTATTACCATTACTAAATGTTTACAACTATAAACTACTCCTAAAAAAATAATAAAAAGTTGGAATTAGTGCGGTTGTAAAGTGTGTAGTCCCCTTGTCATCGGCTCCCACGAACACCACCAGATGCTTTTCCTTAAGATTGACTTTTAGCCAACTGAACAGCTCACCGGACCTTGGCTTCCCTCTTGCTATTTATAGAGATGAATTACTTGGTTAGAAAGTTTAGGTGAGCTGGAAAATCTTCATTAATGCAGGATCTCTTGATTTTCGCCAGGATTTCTTTGAATGACGCTCTCTTAATTGCTTGATTGATTCTCTGTTTGTTTCCTTGTTGGCATGATTCTTCAAACACGGCTTCCTTATGAATGCGTGATTCCTTTGAGTGGATCGCCATTCGCATTGATTCGTCCTTCTTGCGTAAACATTCTGCGTATTCCTGCATTGCATAATGTTTTATTGCAATTTATTCAATATTTGTACTTAAACCGCTAAACTGTGCTTGTGATGCTAAATTATGAATGCATGTAACTTTCATTGGTTTTTACTCATAATTTACTATTATCGCCCATTTATTTCCTTTAATCCTTAGAATAATGCAAACTTTAATAGCCTAAAATGTGCTCTATTTGAGAGCTATCAAACCCCCAAACTTAAATCATTGCTTGCACAAATGATGTATGGTCTATTAGTTAGCCATTCTTGTTCAATTAAATCAGCTTTTCGTCCTTTCGAGCTTAACCAAGCAGTTCTTATCGCATTTCATAATCTTAGCATAAAACTTCTTTCTCTTTTCTGTTTTCAAACTTTCCCAAGGATTCAGGTCTTGCCTTAAAATCCTCCTTACCATTACTAACAGATTATTCCTCAATGAAATTATTTCTCATTATCCAATCTATTGTATTCAATCACTTCTACAACTAAGTTTGCCAAACATATTCTGTCAAGACTTTTATCTAGGCCCTTATATCCTTCAAGGATTTCTACTATGTTTTTTGCATTCCTCTTAGGTTGCACTCATATCTACAATTCCATAGTTCTCAAGATGCCTTGTTTGAGCATAAAACATTTCACCTAAGTAAAAGAATTTTAAGCTTACGCTATTCGTAGATAGCGGAATACTTAAGGAGTCTTAAGGCTTATTCGCTATTCTTGTCTTTTATTTTTCCCAGAATATGTTGATCTTTATTTTACACACACACATACACAGAGATATATATATATTCTCAGTAAAATCACTCTTCAAGCATCTTCTCACCCCTAAACTTAAAGGCTTCATTATCCTCGATGAAGGTGAGGCTTAGTTCTCCTAAACTTAGCTATTTCTGTGATTGCAATACTCTATCTCAAGCTCTAAGACTTCTTGTGAATTTTAGTTCTTTCTATCATTCATGATAGTGACTATTCTAATGCTAGGTTTGGATTTAGAGGAATTTAAGAATTCTCCTAATTGAAAGGGAGTTCCCTACTAAACTTAGATTTGCGATAATAATGCTAACTTAATCTTTCAAAGGAAAATTGCTAATTCTTATCAAATTAATAAGGAAATAAAAAAAATTGCATCCTAATGCATGATCCTATAAAATTAAAATTGCGACTACGAATGAAATGCATGCTGAAGGAAAAAATGCTTAAAGTAAATAAGAGAGCGAGACTTCTATCTAAGTGTTTGCATTGTCGCCTATATTGCCTTTGCCTTGCTCTGAATTGAGTATTTGTTTCGAAAATTTAGGCCATTCGGAGTACTCTTCCCTCACTACCATGTTGAGCATAAAGAGCTCATCGTGCTCTTCTGTATAAGTTAAATATCTCTGTGTAATTGTATAGAGCTTATTATCTTTAATGCTAGCGCGACTACAGTAACTACTTCTCCATTGCTATTTCTTCCCTCTGCATCATCCTCCTTTGTTTAAAAAATCTGTATAATCTTATCACAATGTTGCGGCCTAATGCCCCGATCAATACATAGTTGCGTTATTGTGAACGAGAAGTACATGGAATCCTATATGTTATGTTTTCACCATAGCGCTGTATTTATACTTCTAGAATTTTTCCTAAGTTGATATGCGTTCCAAGCTTGATTACAAATAACAGCATTGTTTGCTCCTTCTTGATTAGTACCTTGTTGGTTGAGGGCATTATGGATGTTCTGATAAGCTTCAACCAATCCTAAAGGTCTCTGTAACCATGGATGCTTGGAAAAAGGTTTGATCGTTCCATACTGCTCTCACTGATCCTATCAATATCAGGTTGTCTTGCATTTGTTCATCAGTGGGAGAGTTTACCAATTGCTGACAATTTGTTCCAGGAACATTAGGTGATTCGAGTGCTTTGTTTCATGCGGCTGCTAGGCAGTCGATTAGTTAACCTTCTACTCTTGAGAACAGTGGCCTTTCCTCATTTAGATTCGCATAAAATTGCCACACCCACTCAATCCTTGCGTTCATCACTAGATTAAAATACACCTTCCATCCCAATTGCTCAATGTTCCTAACTGTTTCTTCTGAGATTCCCTTCAGTCCTAATTCACGCTTAAATCCTTTGTTCTCTAGTGCGATGAATTTGTCTTCCACATTGATGGATGCAAAGGTTGCACCTTCTCGTACAATCCCAATCTTAATGTAAGGCTTACTTTGCACAACTTCTGGCAACACCCTTGTCCTCATTAATTGAACTTTAGTATTGCAAAACCTGGGGTGTTGCTGTTCTTTCTCATTTAACACTTTAACATCTTTAGGGGAGTTCTCATCTTCATCTTCGCACGGCTCACCTTCTTCCAGATCCTCTTCTATGGATTCTTCACTGTCCTCTTTAGGTTCCATTTTGATAATCTTTTCTGTTCCTTAGTTTGCTCCCTGTTGAAGATAATCATCCACCGTCTGTCTGTCAATTCCAGGTGTTCTGCTGCTAAGGGAGGTTCTTCATAGTTGTTGTTTACATCGACATAAGGGGTCACATTTTTCCTCCTCTCTTCTGTTTCCTAAAGAGCTTCCCACTTCTGGTTTGTCGTTGGTGCGAACTTTCCCCATACTTAGGTTCTTGCTCAACAGTTGTTAATTTTTTAATTCTATGCCTTGGAAGTGTCAAATCTCGAAACTGTTTGTGCTGGTTAAACATCTTACCCTTAATGGTTTTGTTGTAGACTTTGCGATTGGAAGTCTATGTAAGAATGAGAACCTGTGATTTCTTACGATGAAGGCTCAGAACGTGG
The DNA here is from genome assembly GCA_037833695.1 of Sechiopsis laciniata. Taxonomy (NCBI): domain Eukaryota; kingdom Viridiplantae; phylum Streptophyta; class Magnoliopsida; order Cucurbitales; family Cucurbitaceae; genus Sechiopsis; species Sechiopsis laciniata. The sequence continues at coordinate 4,275 of JBBMKA010051657.1, forward strand.
TAATTGACCCTTCCTTACATATGGTTTATATAATTTTCAAAAGATTTTGAAAATCCATGTGTAAGGAATGGAATAATCATAAAAGGAAATTTTAAAATTTTCTACAAAGATTTTGCTAGAGTAGTACCAATCCTTTCTAAAACTACGCAATAAAAAATTTAAGGAAATAACTGAAAAGAAAAATTTCATAAATGGAAAAACTTCATATTCTAAAAATTACTGTAAAATTTTGCACAAAGTCAGAAATACCAAATTTTCACATTCTAAGAATGCTTCTGAGCAAGACCTGGGCGGAACCCTTGTGCTAATTCCGTTCAGTGCAAATTGTCCTTGCTTGGGCCATTTATATATCTTTGGAGTGTAGCCATCTTTGATAGCCTTCTCATGCCTTTCTCCATCATGTGCCTTAATACGTGTACTTCCTATCACTCCTAGTGTTGATAGGGTGCGGAGCATCGAATTGAAGCTCAATTGAATTGCCTATGTGTCACTTCCTCGACTAATCAATTCTTATTGTGTATGAAATTTTGATAGCGTAAAAACTATGAGTACTATTACGAGTAGCCCATGGTTTAGTGCGCTAACATTATTTTCCTATAGACTAGTTGACTCTGCATCTCCCTTGTTGGTTAGATGCGAAATCCTGATAATTGGCTCTGCAGGTTCATTACTCACTATGCTAATTATTTGAGAATGTTCATCCTCGCTTTGGCTTTCATCACTCGAAACTTGCTCAGTATCAACCTTGTAACCTTCTTTGCTTTCTTCCACAACGCATTCTGTGATATCAGAGAGCAGCCAGGGTGACAAACCTTGCCCAAGCTTCCTCCTGCTGCTGAAAACGTTTCTGTTGTTCTCTATCTATTTCTGTTGCACGCTACAATACCTAGGCCTCTTTTTTTTGTTAGATCATGGCTAGCCGAAAATCTTCTCATGAGAGTTCAGTCTCACTGAAAAAATCCAATACTAATGCCCCATTAAGTACGTCGGCCCTTATATATGTCTCTTCTATTCTTACATTACTGGTAGTGCTTTCTTTTGTGATTGTATTCAGAGATTATTTATGCTCTTGATTGGGCTATTAAGGTTCTAGTATTATACCATTGTCCTTCATCCATTGCTTCCGTCTTAACCGCTCTTCCTCTTCTGGGATAATGTCTTACAGAAATTGCCCATGATTGTACATCGGATCACTAGGTTCATGACTCCTAGCCTCCCATGTATGGCTCATGTTGCTGCGATCTCCAGGTAGACCGAATTGATGTTGAAAAATGTTGCTATGATCTCCCCTAAACTGCGACTGTTGTTCCCAGTTAGGATATACTGAATAGAAATTTATTGTGTTGGTCTCTTCCACATTGCCTTATTATTGATAAAAACTTGTTTGATGCATATTAGTGTTGTTGTTCCATTACTGATTTACAAAGTGATGGAACACCATCTTTGACGCTCGTACTTGTAGTAATGTGATTGGGACTTGATCGGTTGAAATTGCCCAATTAAATAAGTAGTAATCTGGCCATTTTATACAATAAACAAACAATGCTGCCAGTATTCATAGATTATACGCAAGTATAAGTAGTCAATCATAGTCAAGTGATAAGATAAAAGTCATTCTCCATAAGAATTGGTTTAATCTCTAAATGAGTGTTAATCGAAAAGTCACGTACATAAAAGTAAAGGAAATGTTGGTGGTTGGTTATATTAACTAAATAACTAAGAATGATAAAATTACATAAACGAAATAAATGCTTTAGACACTGAAAATAATAACAGTAACACATGCAATGCTGACAACTTCACAGAACCAAATAGCAAACTGTCACAATGCTATAAACGTTCGATATGAAGATATTAAAATAGAAATGTAGAAAATAGAAAAATAGAGGAAATACTTCGATAAGAGAATAGGTTCTGGTTAAAGGTTTTTCGAGTGCGATTAGCAGGCATCAAGGTTAAATTATGGTGAGAATCGAACTCCACACAACCCTTGATCAAATGCTCTTTTCCAAGGTGCATTCATTCTCTACGAACATGAGCTTTCACATCTATGTTCGAAGCTATAAACAATAAAATCTGCACTAGCGAGGTGACTATTCTTAGCCTCCCTCTTTAACATGCAAGATTTTTTAACATCAAACTAATGGACATGAGTAGTAGATCTCTAATCCCCTTTCTCTTCCGAGATGAAGTGAAAAGAAAACATGAATGGATGGCCAGTCGAAACATGCTCTTAATTAAAACACCTACCACATCTTAGCTCAACATCCCCCGCTTACCCAAGATACATGCAACACACACCCCTATCTTAACTTTCACCTATATGTGTTTAGCTCATGCTTATAATGGAAAAGAACAGAAATAGAGTATAATGCCGAGAGCATTCAACAGCAGAATAATCAGAATAGAATAGAATGTTATCAACAATGAAAGAAAAACTACCAACAAAGTATGTATTAAGCAATGAAATCAAGTCTTACAAAACTAAAGCTAATGCAACTGAATATAAAGAGAAAAATGGAAGAAGAAAGCTTAGAAAAGTCTCCAAAGAGTGCCAAAATGGTCTCTAATGGCACTCCTCCAAGCTCCTTGTGAAAGCCCACTATTCTATTACAAAAACTAAGTAGAAAGCAAGAAAACTAAGGAAATTAATGCTAGTTGCTAGAGAGGAAAAAATGGAGAAAACCCCAAAGAGAAAAGAGGGAATTGAAAAGACAAGGCTCTAAAAATGGTTGCTGCTAGGTTTTCTCTATTTCAATACCTTATTTAAAGCTCTAGGTCATATATGATCAATGGCCAAGATTAAAAGATGAAAATCACATGTTTCCTTCTCAAAACCACCCATTTTGACACGTAATTAACTTCTAGTATTGAGTTGTCTCGTGTGCAATGTTTACATACTCACGTAAGTATACGCGGTCTGCATCAAGTAATAAGTAAATTATCGATCTCCACAGGGACTGTGATTTATCCAAGGAAAGTGTTTAGAATTGCAATAAGTAAATACATAAATGATGTGATATTTAGGTTGAATGGTAATACGAAAAATAGCAGTAGCAAAATAGATTGAGAGAGATAAGGCTAAGCTAAGATACTCGTGGAAAGCTACAACAATGTGTTGTGAAGAAACGTGCGATAAGGGATAACTGACATACTACGCCTTACAAACTTCTGCTTCTGCTTTCGTTCGCATCAAGTGTGACTTTCGTCGTAACTTGATGTAATGCTAAACCGGTGCTACGTATGCAGTACTTACGCGTTTATTACTAAACTCCGATTCAAAGAATAAAAGACTTAATTCTAACCTACTGAACATGCAAATAGACTTAGGTTATTTCCTCTTCCGATTTACAACCTATTAATGCGTGTGGATGACCGGTCGACACTTACTGTTAAGATTAAGCTCCTAAATAACATGCATCAATTACACCCTTCCTATTCCTTCTTAACACATGCTACAACTATTCCACTTTTTCCTAGTGTTGCCTCAAGAAAATTAGTTCATCATACAAACAAAGAACACTGATAATGACATAGAAAACATGTTGAAATAGTATTACTGAATGAAGTAACAAAATAATAAAAAAATCGCGGTTCTCACCTCTCCAACCTCTCTAAAACCTATTACAGAGATCGCCTTTTATAGGCTCCTTCGTCAACTCTCGGAATATTCCAGAATAGGCACAAATAAATCAACGCAACATCTTTCCTTGTATAAACTTGCCAATTGAGTTTTTATTTGTCTATGACAAGAATCTCTTGATTTTAGCAATCTATCTCGTAATTGTCTGGTTAGTCAACTTCTTACTTCCAATTGATTCTTTCCTTATTATCTTGAAGTGTGTTGGCAATTCTGAGCATATTGCTCTCGTTCGCATGTCTCAAGTCTCAACTCCGCATTACGTCGCAAGTGCCAATTTCTACAAAACAGTTTGTCAGCATAAGCCTTGCTAAGTATGTGTTAAGGGTCCTAATTCATTCATTTAAAGCACTATAATTCTTATCTCGCAATTTATTCCCCTAATGCATAAGCATTAGCATATTACACCTTTTCCTCTTTATTTTAACCTCATTCGCATTAAATCTTAATTGCTAATCGCGAACAATGATCCAAAATTATCATGAATTCTAACTTTATTTGAGAGTCATCAAACCCCCAAACTTGAATCATTGCTCCTCCCGAGCAATGCTAATATACTGCACAACACTCTACATGGCTTGCCCTCACCCCCAAACTTAAAGTTTTCATTGTCCCCAATGAAGATGATGCAAAGTTCCCCCAAACTTAATTGAATCTAAGGTTTTCAAAATCTATGCCACGAGCTAATCGGTTCCCTCCCAAAGATTTGTAACCTTCTAATTTTTAAAAGGATCTGTCCTAAGGTGATTTCGTTAGGATACTAGCAACTGACGTCCAAAGGCAGATTAAATTCCAGCGCATCATAGGCAATGTTTTGAAAATACGAAATTGAGATTCTAACTCAGCATTGGCTCGAAGAAATAAAATTAAGCAGGGAATAAAAGGAAAGACAGATTATATTAATTTTTTGAGATAAACATAAAGAAGAGAAAATAAATACGGTAGAGACAGAGACTTCCTTTATTCATCTTATTCTAAGTCATAACAGTCGGAGTCGATGGACGAAACAATGTCCTGGAACTGCAGGAAGATAGGCTTGTGGATGCATAGGTTCAAGAGGGTCAGTGCGTCGAATAACGTACTGTTGCACTCTTTGACATACGCCATAAATGTGCCTAAATTTTTTGTGAGCAACCAAAGGCATCGCACTAGCTTTTCATGCGTACTCTTCTTCCTTTTCTTCGGTGGGCGAGTAGACACTTAGGGATGTGTGGAAGGACCCGCGTCAGCTACTAAGTTCGTAGGTTTTTCTGCAAACTCAGACATCAAGTGTTGGATGATCATTTCCAATTCCTCAGGCTCTCTTCCTACGAGTGTGAGCCTCGTCCTTTGATGCGTGGAAAAGCCTATATCTGCTTCGTCTCTAAATCAACATCAAAATAGGTCCTCTGACGCCGGTACTTATTCTCTACATCTACCAAGATGCTCCTCCACCATTGATGCTTTTCCTTTCTGATGGGGTCTCTCTTTTTCCTCTACAAGAACTACAACACCTTCAACAGGTCTAGAGGTGCCTACACCCGCATTCCTTCTCCGCTCGGCTTCTTACTCTCGATGGAACTCTTTCATCCTTCTCTTAAACTCCTCCAAATCTTTTCCCTTCATTAGAGGTGTTAATCCTTTGAAATACCCTGAAGGTTCAAGATTATCACTCCTTACCGCGGAACATAGTACTTAAGTGACAGCCCTTTCTTCTCTAGGTCTCTCCGAGGATTCTTCAGCTTTCTTGTGCTCTGCCAACCTTACAGGTGAAACGATCATTCTCCTATACCTCTATCTTTCTACTTGTGACTGTTCGTTTACATTGCCTGCAGGTGCAGGCGAAGCGTCGACTGGCTCGGGAGCCTGAGCGGGATCAACTTCACCTTGACCTTCTAACCTTATGTTCCACCATCTTCTGTAGTTCGTTGCATGTCTACGCACCATGGTGAATTCTTGGGGTTGAATTTTGGTGGGAAGAATTGAGGGATTTTAAATGGCGATGTTGTTTTGAAGAAGTGGATTGCGAGTATTTAATGATAAAAGGTATGATTACGGTGGCAATCGTCGTAATGTGTCCGCGTGACGATTGGATTTGGCGGCCATGCAATTGATATGCACCGTTATGTTAGTGATCCTGTAATCTGACTGCTCGATATCCAGCCATAATTTAATGATCGAAATGATTGTGCTCAGCCGCACGTGCATTGATCGTAAGTGAGTTCGCTCGTTCATCCAATTCTTGTGGAACCTTAACCAAATGTAATTAGAGATTTACTGAGATAAACAACTAAATTGCTTAATAAAATAAAGAAAATAACTAAATCAAAGAAATAAGGAGTAACTTCATAATACTTCTTGAATAAGTAGATAGAAAATATTCAAACTAGCATGCAAAAAGCAAAATTTAAATGTTACCGATACGCTCTGGCTTCATACACATTCTCGCGCTCTTATTCCTTAGTCAATGCAAATGGAGATATTCTGCACTGAACGGATATTCCAATAATGCTTCAGTCTGTGCCCGTTGACTGCAAATTCTTTCCCTCTTGCTTAGTTCTTAATCCAGATTGCTCCTCCTTGTTTTATTTGTGTAATGAAAAATGGTCTAGACCACTTGGATCTGAGCTTACCTCGAAACAAATGAAGTTGAGAGTTAAATAACAAAACTTGCTGACCCACCTCGAAGATTCAAGGAGTCAGTTTATGATCATGCCATCTCTTTGTCTTTTCCTTGTATAGTTTTTCATTTTCATAGGAAAAGTACCTATGCTCTTCTAGATCGAGTAATTGTAACATCCTTACAAAACCTGCTTTCTAGAGATCGAGATTTAACTTTTTAATTGCCCAAAATGACTTGTGTTCTAATTCAATTGGCAGATGGCATGCTTTTCCATACACAATCCTATAAGGAGACATATTTAGCGGCGTTTTGAAGGCAGTACGATAAGCCCAAAGCGAATCATCCAATCGCAAAGACTAGTCCTTTCTATTAGGTCTAACGACCTTCTCCAAGATGCTCTTAATTTCTTGATTAGATATCTCAGCTTGGCCATTGGTCTGCGGGTGATAAAGAGTCACAATGTGATGCTTGATGTTGTACTTTTGAAGCATATGAGACATTGCCTTGTTTATGACATGTGTTCCCCCATCACTTATCAGCGCTCGCGGGGTACTAAACCTTGTAAAAATATTCCTCTGAAGGAATTTCATAAACGTTTTAGCATCGTTAAAAGGTGTGACAACCGCTTCTACCCATTTTGACACGTAATCCACCGCAACCAGGACCAAATTTCCTCTCGAAGAGAGAAATAGTCTCATGAAATCGATTCCCCAAACATTGAATAATTCGACTTCTAGAATCGAAATCAATGGCATTTCATCCCTTTTTCCTATGTTTCCCTTTCTTTGGCATTTATCGCATGTCTTCGCGAAATGATGAGCGTCTTTGAATATGCTTGGCCAGAAATAACCGGATTGAAAAATTTTAGCGTAGTTCGTATTCCTCCAAAAAATTTTCCATAAGGTGATGCGTGACATGATTCCAATATTGCGCTCATCTTTTTTTCCTCTACGCATCAGCGTATCATTCCATCAACACATTGCATGTATAAAAATGCTTCATCCTAGAAGTAAAAACGAGATTTGTGAAAGAACCGCTTAACCTGTTGCATATTTAAGTCTGCTGGGATAACATGGCTTGCTAGATAATTGGCAATGTCTGTGAACCAAGGTGAATTTTTCTTCTCGGTTCGGGAAATTTCTCAGATATATTGAGCATTGTTTTATCGACTCGTCTACCTCCCAGTCTGGATAGATGATCTGCTACAACGTTCTCACACCCCTTTTTATCTTTGATCTCAATGTTGAATTCTTGTAGGAGCAAAATCCATCTGATCAATCTTGGCTTGGCATTCGCTTTACTCATAAGATACTTTATCGCTGCATGATTAGTGAAAATAATCACTTTTAAGCCTACCAGATAAGAGCAAAATTTTTCTAATGCATCGATCACAACTAGAAGCTCCTTCTCCGTAGTTGTATAATAGAGCTGCACATCATTTAGGGTTCTGCTGGCATAGTAGATAGGATGGGTCAGTTTTTCTCTCTTTTGTCCAAGGATAGCTCCTGTCGCATAGTCATTGGCGTTGCACATGAGCTCAAAAGGCTCCTTCCAATTAAGGGATATCATAATTGGAGCAGTAGTTAGAGCCTTCTTTAGCTACTCAAATGCGTGTAGGCTGCATTGGTCAAAATTGAAGGGTCTTTCAGCTTCTAGGAGCTTGCATATTGGCTTCGCGATTTTTGAAAAATCCTTAATGAAACGTCTGTAGAAACCGGCGTGACCTAAGAAATTGCACACTCCCTTCACATTTTTCAGAGGTTCTAACTTTTCTATAGCTTCAATCCTTGCTTGATCAACCTCCATTCCAGCTTTCGAAATTTTATGTCCTAAGACAATTCCTTCCCTGACCATGAAATGGAATTTCTCTCAGTTAAGCACAAGATGTGTTTCTTCACAGTGTGTCAACACTTTCTCCAAATTTGCTAAGCAATTGGAAAAATTGTCCTAAAACATTGTGAAGTCATCCATAAAAACTTCCATGATATCTTCAAGCATATAAAAAAAAATTGACATCATGCACCTCTGAAATGTTGCTAGGGCATTGCAGAGCCCGAAAGGTATTTTTCTGAACGTGAATATTCCATAGGAGTAAGTGAAAGTGGATTTTTCCTAATCCTTAGGGTTAATGGTAATCTAGTTATACCCTAAATATTCGTCCAGAAAATAATAATAGTCCTTTCCTGCAATACGGTCCAACATTTGATATATGTAAGGCAATTGAAAGTGGTTCTTCTTGGTTGCTTTGTTCAACTTCCTGTAATCCATGCACACTCGCCATCCCGCCACTGTTCTTGTTGGAATTAACTCATTCTTTTCGTTACGTATGATGGTGGTGCCTCCTTTTCTTTGGTACACATTGAATAGGACTCACCCATTGGCTGCTTGATATAGGGTAGATTACCCCTACATCTAACCATTTTATGATTTCCTTTTTCACTACTTCCTTCATGGCGGGGTTTAATCGTCCTGATGTTCCACCAAGTTTTCGACATCTTCCTCTAGAATGATTTTGTGCATACAAAATGTGGGACTAATACCTATTATGTCCGCCAAGGTCCATCCAATAGCCTTTTTTGTTGCTTAAGTAACTCCAAAAGAAGTTGTTCGTGCTCTGGTGTCAGTTGAGATAATATAAAGATTGGTAAAGTCTCATTTTCTCTCAGATAAGCATACTTCAAATGCGAAGAGAGAGGTTTTAGCTCTAACATTGGAGGTTCTTCAATTGAGGGGCGCTGAAGGAAATTTTCTCTTGTCGCAATATCCAGCGCTTCGTAATAATGCACTTCTTCGAACATTGAATCCTCCCATGTATCGCTCTACATTTCCTCTTCTTCTCTAGCATGATCATCAATGCTTAGCACTCTTTTCTTTTACTCACTTTTGACTGCTTCGTCCAGCATCACTTCAATCTGGTTAACATTGCAATTTCCTTCCACATCGGTCTGCTTCATTGAGTCAAATATGTTTAATTGGATCTACTGACCATTCATCTGCAATGTAATCGTGCCTTCTTACACATCTACTAATGTTCGTTTTATTCTCAGAAAGGGTCTTCCTAAGATGATTGGAACTTCCAAATCGGCTTCGTAATACAAAATGATGAATTCCACTAGAAATATGAACTTATTAACCTGAACAAGACTGTCTTTAATTTTTCCAACAGGACGAGTGATCGACCTGTCAGTAAGTTGAATTGTGACATCGTGGATCTAGCCGCACCTATCCCAAACTTTTTGTAGATTGATAGAGGCATAAGGTTGATGGTGGCACCCACATCACAGAGTGCGTGCCCAATGTCGTGGTTACCAATCTTAACTAGAATAGTGAATTGGCCAGGATCGACTTCTTTTATAGGGATTTTGTTCTGGACAATCGCACTGCATTCCCCGTTTAATGCCACTACCTTGAATTCCTCAAATTTACATTTTTCACTGATTGCGCCCTTAATGAATTTCATGTAGTTCGACATTTGTCTCAATACGTCAACTAAAGTAATGTTGATGTGCAGTTGCTTCAAGATGTCCGTGAACTTCTCAAATTGCAATTCATTTCTTCTCATTCTGAGTCTTTATTGATATGACGGCGGAGGTGGCTGGTAAATAGGCAGTGGTTTGGCCGCTTCCGTTGCATTGCTTGTAACCGCCCAGTTTTCCATTCCGGTTCTTCAGGTATGTTCAGTTGCATTTTCAGTTGTTCGGTTGGGCCGTTAGGGCAGTTTGAGCCTCTAGAGGTATTTTGGTAATTTTACCTTCAGGGGTAGTCTCATAATTAATCAGGATTTCAAGACGGTTCTGTTAATTGCTGAGTTCGAGTTCTTATTTTGGTTTCAGGTCCCTAGGGTTAGCGTTGCTATTTGAGAAGTTTGGAGCCTTTGTTTGATTAAATAAGAAAAAGAAAGAAAAAGGTGGCTTCGCATGGACTCGAAGCCGGAACCGCCTGAGGACACATGTCGTAACCCTGTTAAACCATTCCCTTTTGGCCGAGACATATAAATACCTAGCCACTTCTCCAAATTCACTTTTTCCCATTTTCTCTCTTTTATCCCAAATCACCGAAATCACTTTTTCCACTCTCCTTCGTCGAAACCCTGTCGCCTTCGCTTAGCACGAGCAGTCGAGTTTGCCAGCCTAGGAGACTCCTTCGCCGATCAATTCGCTCAGTCGCACGCCCTCGCTTCGCCACAGTCGAACAAATCCAGTCGCGTGGCAGATTTGCCTCGCTTAAATCCCTTTCGTCCACGATCTCCAGCCAGCCTGTTCGCTTCATGTACATTTCACCGAGCTCTTCTCGCTCCCTATTTGGTTTTTTCGTCGCCTGATTCAAGATCTGTCACTTCGTTCGAATTGCAGTTGAGTCCGCAAAAGCACAGTGCCGAGTCCTTGTCTGTTTACTTGACCTAGCTAAGCGTCTGAGCAGCGTTCGTCTTTGGAGTTCGCCCCAGCGAGCTTTCACCACAGCGAGCCGTTTATCCATGCTACCTCGCAGTTTCTCGTCCGTTTCACCGAGCCCAGCGCTTCGCTCATCCATCTGTAGCTTCGCCTTTGCCTTCACCGAGCTTCTGTTGCCGAGCTGCCTTGCATTCGATTTAGGGTAAATTCTTCCCCGAGCCTTGCATGTTTGGTTGCCTGGTTCCGTTTGGCTGCTAGTCGTTAATTATTTGTTTGTGATTTATCTGTTAGGTTGTTGGATCTGCAGCTCAAGGAGCATTTTATCTATTGTTTATTCCTGCTTATTTCCAAGTAAGAATTTCTTGCCGGGGTTGTGTGGACCCTGCGAGACTTCTCTGATTGCTTTCTTGTATGCTAGTTATACCATTATGAGCATGTTTAGTGGATAGGAGTTTTTGTTCTGATCTGTTCTGCTAGCATGTTTGACTTCTATTTTCACATGTTAGTGCCATGCTAGGTTTGTTCTTCCAGTATGCTTGATTCCTATTTTAATCTTATAGTACCATGCTAGGGTTATTTGTATTGAGCACGTTTGCATGATAAGTAACATGGTTGGGATTCTTAGATAGAACTTGTTAGGTTGTCATTATCTAGAGGCTGAGAGTGGACCAACGTACGTGTCCCCACCGGTCGGGTTGTGAGGATAGAATTCCTTACCCCCAACAGCTGGGTGTGGAGTAGCTACCACACCGGCATAAGCCTAGTCTGTAGCCTGCTAGAGTAGAACCCTGCCAACAGTGTAAGCCTGCCTTGGCCGATTCTTAGCTTCAGGGCGTCGGTGGTATTCAGACTGCTATAGTCGAGTGCCGCGGGTCTCGCACTACTGTAGATCAGTGACACCGCTTCTGAGTCTTTAGGGATGCGTACCTGGACTGGAGTAGTATGTCCCTAGGCCCCCACATTAGGCACCGGGCGGAGAGCTCCCTCGAGCTAATGTTCATGAGTACATCATCTTCCTTTTCAAGTTTAGAGCCAGACTTCGGGTACTCTCCCGAATGTCCCAGGACCAGTTTGGAGAGTTGGTCAGGACCAACTGTTGAGCTGTCACTTTGCCGAAGGTATGAGACCTTCGAGGATATCTGTTGGGATCAGTTATTGAGCTGATCATTAGGCCGAAAGTAAGAGACTTTCGATGACTCAGGAGTTGTATTGACAACTCATTTCAGGCATTCTGTGTTGGTAACTGTTTGCATGTTTACTTGGATGCTAGATGATTCGTTGTTTTGTACTGTACCCCAGTTAGAGATTCTTACTGAGTGCCTTTATACTCACCCTTATTTTTAGTGATTTTTTCCACCAGGTAACTTGGGACAGCACCAGGACGGCTAGAGGAGGAGCTGATTGATCATGGGAGCTGCCGGCGCCCCCCTGTCTATGTTTATGTTTTTATTTGATTATTCAGCATGTAGTTGGACACGGAGTCCTTAGGAGGTTTTTTGCATATTGTGTCTTTAAAACTATTTATGGATGTTTAAATCAAGCACTGGCCAGGAACTTGTTTTTCTTTTAACAATGGTTATGTTTGGAATGTTTTAATTTCAATGAGATTTTACTTACATTCATTGTCCTAAATTTCTTTTATCCATGCATGCTGAGTAAGGACAGGGTTTAGGACCCTTTTCGAGGTTGGGTCCTTACAGTTGGTATCAGAGCGTAGAGTCATAGATTCTGTAGACTAACTTGCTTTGTAGCTTGTTTGTTCCCATGATCATCAGCACTCCAACGGCCGTCAGGTTTGTCTAAGTTCTTTGTTAAGGGTCTTTACAGTACTGCATCTAGTATACATGTGTTACCTTTGTTGGCAGTGAGAGTCCGAGAGTGGACTAACCCTTTGTGGTTTCCGTGTAGATCACTAGTATATCGGTTACACGTAGTAGAGTAGGGACGTCAGGTACTGCTAACAGGGAGATTGATGAGACGACGTCTAGGGTTTATCTGACCCGTAGGCCACCTTTGGCCCCAGCTGCTATCTTGCCTAGAGGGGGTAGAGGCTGCTATGCCTCAGAGTGAGACTCCAGGAGCAGAGTATGCTTTGGCCATAAGAGAGATGATGGTTGGTTTGTTGGCTCAACAGAGAGCCGAGACTCAGGTGCAGCTTGCAGCGCAGAGAGAGGAGTCTAGGGCCCAGATAGCCCTGCTAACACAGTTGATTCAGCAGGCACCCCCAGCTGCCCCAGCCCCAGTGAACCCTCCGGGTGGGCAGGATCCTAATGTTGAGACACATGAGATTGATGGAGCCGCCGAGTACGGTAGGGTGGCTCAAGGATTTCTGTAAGTGGAAGCCCAGCGAGTTTAATGCTTCTGAGAACCCGTTGGTAACAGTGAAGTCGTTGGCCAGGATAGAGTATATCTTCCGAGTGAATGGTTATCGTGATGTTCAGAGGTTGAGGTGTGCAGCCTATGTGCTGACTAACACAGCTGTATGGTTGTGGGAGTTCATAGATAGAGGCAGACCAGTGGGATCTCCACTAGCCACCTGGGAGTTCTTTGTAACAGAGTTTAGAGCCAAGTACATTAGTGAGGAGGCTCAGCAGGAGATGGCAGAGGCCTTCTCATATCTGAAACAGGGAACTGATAACATAGCCGGATATGAAAAGAAATTCTCAAAGTACAACTATTTCGCTCCAGAGCTCATAGCCACAGAGGAGCTCAAGATAAAGAAGTTTGTTGGCGGATTGAGAATGGAGGTTGCTCAAGATGTGCGAGCACTCGCTCCTGAGACGTATGCTAGAGCCGTGGCGTTGGCCACCATTTATAATTCAAAGTACCCATCGGTGCAAGCCCTAGACGCACCAGTTCAGTCTGTTCAGCAATACTCTGGTCAGAAGGGGAAGTTTGAGTCTTCCAGTGGTTCTCATTCAGGTGGACAGCAGAATCGCTGTTAGGGCCAGTCTCGAGGTTGGGATCAGCGACAACCCCAGTACCGATAGCAGGACCTCCAGCAGGCCACAGTCAGGCAGCCGCCTAAATGTAATAGGTGTGGCAAGCCGCACTTTGGAGTTTGTGGAGCTTCGCTGTAATGGACCAATTTTCTTCCCGGTTCTCTAGGTATGTTCTGTTACTTTTTTAGTGGTTTGGTTGGACCGTTAGGGCAGTTCAGCCTCTAGGGGTATTTTGGTAATCTTACCCTCGGGGGTAGTTTCATAAGTAATCAGGGTTTCAAGACGGTTCTATAATTTGCTAAGTTTGGGTTTACTTCAGTTCCAGGTTTCCGGTGTTGGTGTTGCTGTTAGAGAAGTTCGGAGCATTTGTTGATTAATTAAGATAGAAGAAAAATGGTGTCTCCACCAGGGCTCGAACCCCGTTGGAATGAGTTTGGAAGGCTTGTTTAAAAGAAGAGAAAATAAGAGAAAAAGGTGTCCACGCTGGGACTCGAAGACGGGTGGCCAGGGACACGTGTCAAAATCATATTTCTTTTCCCTCTTTTTGGCCAAGACCTAAAGCTAGCCGCACGGATTCCTTCTCCTTTTGTGCGATTTATTCTTCCTTCTTCCTTTTCACGATTCTTCTTCTCCATCATCTCCTTTGTCGATTCCTCCATAGCCAACTCCCTTTTCCAAGCTCTCTTCTCCAATCGCCAAGTAAAACCTTGCTCTTTTCTTACCGAGAACAAACCTAAATCCTTTTTCTCCTTTGGCCGAGGCATCTAATTGCCGTAATTCCTCACCTGCCGAGGGAACTCCATTACCAAAACTCCCTTTGCCACACTCTTGCTCTTAATTGACCTAGCCGATTGTTGTTGTTCTTAATTGTCCTAGTCGAGAGAGCATTCTTGTTCTTGTTGCCCTAGCCGAGAACTCCTCTCAACTCCATTATCGAATCACCCTTGCAAGCATCTCCTTGTTCTTGTTCTTAGTTAACCTAGCCGAGAACCCTTGTTCTTGTTGTGGCCAAGAGAAGTTTGCCAAGAGCCCACCTTGCCGCAAAGCCAAACCCAAGCCGAGAAGCATTGACACCATTGCAGCCGAGGAGCTTCCAACCTAGCCGAGAGCACTTCTTGCATCAAGTCAAGCCTAGCCGCAAGCACCCCTAGTAGCTTTCTTGTGGCAAGCTCTCTCTAGTCGAGCCAAGCAGCTACCGAGATAACATCCCTGGAGCCTTGCCGAGCCTTGTGTTGGCTTTGGGTAACCTTTCCTGAGCTCATTTTTTTTGTAGTTTAACCGTTTAGTTAGTTGAGATATTAATTGTATTTGTTGTTATTTGTCTAGGGTTAGCTATCTGTT
>JBBMKA010051687.1:0-11273 GCA_037833695.1 Sechiopsis laciniata
AAAATAAATGACTACTCTCATACCATCTTCACTTCAATCTCTTCTTCACTTGTTGTGCTAATGTTGTAAATAAATTCGGCCTGAAAAAACTTTATCTCTTCTTGTGTATTGGCAAGAGTTTGAAGATGTAATATATATGCCTCTTGAATCTTCTTTGCCTGCTCCTCTTGTAATAGGTCCTTCAGGTACGTGCAATGGATTGGTAGTCTAATTCGTATCAACAAGTCATATACGTGGTTAGCAAAGCGAAGTATATACATATAAATAAACAAACACATCAGTGTAAAACTCTTTAACCTACGCTCCTAAGCATGATTTTATTCGTGATAATTCATTTAAGAATCTTATAACGCAGCATAATAATGAACACATATTAAGAAGTTTAAATCAGCAGATTTTATTACGACTACTAAATGTTAACAATATAACCACTCCTAAGTAAACAGTAAAATGGAATTTAAACGGTTGTGAAGTATGCAGTCCTCTTGTCATCGACTCCTACAAACACCACCAATTGCTTCTCACATGAATTGGACTCTAACCCTTTGACTTAGCTCCTCTTTGCTTAGATCGGCTTCTGGCCATCCAACCAGCTCACCAAACTTCGGCTTTCTTTTTGAAATTTATAGAGTCAATTTACTTGGTCGGCAAGTCTAGGTGGGCTGGAAAATCTTCATTAATGCAAAATTTCTTGATTTCCACTGGAATTTATTTTATTGACACGACTTTAATTGCTTGATTGATTCTCTATTTATTTCCATGTTGGTGTGATTCTCGAGCGCGGCCGCCTTGTGAACGCGTGATCCTCTATGTTCGTCACTGTTCGCATTGTTTCGTTCCTCCAACATTAGTGTTTAGCATTTCCTGCATTGAATAGCTTTTTGCACGAAAATGTATAATATTTGTATCAAAATAGCATATTGGGCTAATGATGCTATTTTCTGTCCACATACTGATTTCGACACTTTTATTTGCAAAATGCTCCTAATAGCTAGAAAAACTTTCTGACCCCTTAGTAAAATGCTTAATCAATAAGCCTAAATAATGACCTATTTGAGAGCTATGAATGGCACAAACTTTTAACGTAAACTATTCCAATGTTGCATTACCAAGTTTCGAGAGCTTAAACTAAAAAACTCGGATAGATTTATGCGTTTAAAACCAAAAGTTCCTACCTAGAGTGTTTATTTTGATAGTTTTGCACCAATGTTTAATCGAAACTATTCCAATGTTGCATTACCATGTTTCGAGAGCTAAAACAAAAAAACTCAGATAGATTTATGTGTTTAAAATCTCAAGTTTTTCCGTAGAGTGTTCTATTCGATACTTTGGCACAAATGTTTAATACGAACTATTCCAATGTTGAATTACCATATTTTGGGAGCTATGATAAAAACACTCGGATAGATTTATGCATTTAAAACCTAACAGTTGTCTACAGAGTGTTCTTTTAGATACTTTGTGACAAACGTTTAATTCAAACTATTCCAATGTTGCATTACCATGTTTCAAGAGCTTCAACCAAAAACTCGGATTGATTTATGCATTTAAAACCTAATGTTCGTCCCTAAAGTTTTTGTTTGGATTCTTTGGCACAAACTTTTAACGCAAACTATTCCAATGTTGCATTACCATGTTTAGGGAGTTTAACTCAAAAACTCGAAAAAATTTATGCGTTTAAAACCTAAAGTTCGTCTCTAGAGTGTTTGTTTCGATACTTTTGCGAAAACATTTAATGGAAACTATTCCAATGTTTCATTACCATGTTTCGGGACCTAAACCAAAACAGCTCAGATAGATTAATGCGTTTGAAACCTAAAGTTCTTCCCTAGAGTGTTTGTTTCGATTCTTTTCCATAAACTTTTAATGAGAACTATTCCAATGTTGCATTACCATGTTTCGGAAGCTAAAACAAAAAAAACTCGGATATAGTTATGCCTTTAAAACCTGAAGATTGTCCCTGGAGTGTTTGTTTCAATTCTTTGGCACAAAATTTTAACGCAAACTATTTCAATGTTGAATTACCATATTACGGGAGCTTAAACCAAAAAATTCATATAAATTTATGCGTTTAAAACCAAAAGTTTGTCCTTAAGAGTGTTTGTTTCAATACTTTTGCACAAACGTTTAATGAAAACTATTCAAATGTTGCATTACCATGTTTTGGGAGCTAAAACATAAAGACTCTGATAGATTTATGCGTTTAAAACATAAAGTTCGTCCCTAGAGTGTTTGTTTTGATTCTTTTACACAAACTTTTAATGCAAACTATTTCAATGTTGCATTACCATGTTTGGGGAGCTAAAACAAAAAAACTCGGATAGATTTATGCCTTTAAAACCTAAAGCTCGTCGCTAGAGTATTTGTTTCAATTCTTTGGCACAAACTATTCCAATGTTGCATTACCATGTTTCAAAAGCTTAAAAATAACTCGTATAGATTTATGCATTTAAAACCTAAATTTCAACCCTGGAGTGTTTGTTTCCATACTTTTGCACAAACATTTAATGAAAACTATTGCAATGTTGCATTACCATGTTTCGGGAGCTAAAACAAAAAAACTTGGATAGATTTATGCCTTTAAAACCTAAAGCTCCTCCCTAGAGTATTTGTTTAAATTCTTTGGCACAAACTTTTAACGAAAACTATTCCAATGTTGCATTACCTTGTTACGGGAGCTTAAACCAAAAATTTTGTATAGATTTATGCGTTTAAAACCTGAAGTTCGTCCCTATTGTGTTTGTTTCGATACTTTGGCACAAACGTTTAATGCGAACCATTCCAATGTTGCATTACCATGTTTGAGTAGCTTAAACCAAACACTCGGATAGATTTATGCATTTAAAACCTAAAGTTCTTCCCTAGAGTGTTTGTTTTGATTCTATGGCACAAACTTTTCACTCAAACTATTCCCATCTTTCATTACCATGTTTCGAGAGCTTAACCCAAAAACTCGAAAAGATATATGCGTTTAAAACCTAAAGTTTGTACCTAGATTGTTTGTTTCTATTATTTAGCATAAACTTTTAATGCAAACTATTCCTATGTTGTATTACTATGTTTCAGAAGCTTACAACAAAAACACAGAAAGAATTATGCGTCTAAAACCTAAACTTCGTCCCTAGAGTGTTTATTTCGATAGGTTTGCCCAAACGTTTAATGGAAACTATTCCAATGGTTGATTACCACGTTCAGGAGATAAAACAAAAAAACTCGGATAGATTTATGCGTTTAAAACATAAAGTTCGTTCCTAGAGTGTTTGTTTCGATACTTTGGCACAAACGTTTGATACGAACTATTCCAATGTTGCATTACAATGATTCAAGAGCTAAAACAAAAAAACTTAAATGGAATTATGCATTTAAGACCTAAACTTCGTCTCTAGAGTGTTTGTTTTGATAATTGGGCACAAACTTCTAATGCTATCCATTCCAATGTTGCATTACCATGTTTGGATTTTAAACAAAAACATTCGGGTAGATTTATGCGTTTAAATAATAAAGTTCGTACCTAGAGTGTTTTTTTCGATACTTTGGCACAATCATTTAATGCCAACTATTCTAATGTTGCATTACCATGTTTTGGGAGTTTAACCCAAAAACTCAGATAGATTTATGCAATTAAAACCTAAAGTTCTTCCCTAGAGTGTTTGTTTTGATTCTATGGCACAAACTTTTAACTCAAACTATTCCTATCTTTCATTACCATGTTTCGGGAGCTTAACCCAAAAACTCGGAAAGATTAATGAGTTTAAAACCTAAAGTTCGTACCTAGAGTGTTTGTTTTGATTCTTTGGCACAAACTTTTAACGCAAACTATTCCAATGTTGAATTACCATATTTCGAGAGCTTAAACAAAAAATCTCCGATAGATTTAATAGATTTATGCATTTAAAACCTAAAGTTTTTCCCTAGAGTGTTTGTTTCGATTCTTTGGAACAAACATTTAACGCATACTCATCCAATGTTGCATTACCATGTTTCAGGAGCTTAAACCAAACGCTCGGATAGATTTATGTGTTTAAAACCTAAAGTTCGTCCCTAGAGTGATTGTTTCGATACTTCTACCCAAACGTTTAATGGAAACTATTCCAATGTTTCAGTACCATGTTCGAGATCTAAAACCAACAAATTTGGACAGATTTATGCATTACTACGTTTCAGGAGTTTAACCCAAAAACTCGGATAGATTTATGTGTTTAAAACCTAGAGTGTTTGCTTCGATTCTTTGGCAAAATTTTTTAACACTAACTAGTCCTATGTTGCATTACCATGTTTTAGGAGCTTAAACCAAAAATTCGAAAAGAATTATGCGTTTAAAACCTAAACTTCGTCCCCAGAGTGTTTCTTTTGATACTTTTGCACAAACGGTCAATGGAAACTATTCCAAATGTTCCATTACCATTTCGGGAGCTAAAACAAAATAAAAACTCAGATAGATTTATGTGTTTAAAACCTAAAGTTCATCTCTAGAGTGTTTCTTTCGATTCGTTGGAAAAAACTTTAACGCAAACTATTCCAATGTTGCATTTCCATGTTTAAAGAGCTTAAACCAAAAACTCAGAAAGAATTATGCATTTAAAACATAAGCTTCGTCCTTAGAGTGTTTGTTTCGGTACTTTTGCAGAAACGTTTAATGGAAACTATTCCAATGTTTCATTACCATGTTCAGGAAATAAAATAAAAAAACTCGGATAGATTTATGTGTTTAAAACCTAAAGTTAGTCCCTAGAGTGTGTGTTTCAATACTTTGGCACAAAAGTTTAATGCAGACTATTCCAATGTTACATTACCATGTTTCGAGATCTAAAACTAAAAAACTCTGATAGATTTATGCGTTTAAAACCTAAAGTTCGTCCCTAGAGTGTTTCTTTCGATACATTGGCAAAAACAATTAATGCGATCCATTCCAATGTTACATTGCCATATTTCGGAACAAAAACAAAAACACTCTGATAGATTTATGCGTTTAAAACCTAAAGTTTGTCCCTAGAGTGTTCTTTTCGATACTTTGGCACAAATGTTTAATACGAACTATTCCAATTATCATTACCATGTTTCGCGACGTAAAACAAAAAAACTCGGATAGATTTATGCGTTTAAAACTTAAAGTTGTCCCTAGAGTATTCTTTTTTATACTTTGGTACAAACGTTTAATGCGACCTATTCCAATGTTGCATTACCATGTTTCGGGAGCTTAAATTAAAAACTCGGATAGATTTAGCATTTAAAACCTAAAGTTCGTCCCTTGAGTGATTGTTTCGATTCTTTGGCATAATCGTTTAACGCAAACTATTCCAATGTTGCATTACCATGTTTAAGGAGCTTAAACCAAAAACTCTGATAGATTTATGCGCTTAAAACCTAAAGTTCATCCCTAGAGTTTTTGTTTCGATTCTATGGCACAAACTTTTAAAGAAAACTAGTCCAATGTTGCATTACCATGTTTTAGGAGCTTAAACCAAAAACTCGGAAACAATTATGCGTTTAAAACCTAAAGTTTGTCCCTAGAATTTTTGTTTCGATAATTTAGCACAAAAGTTTAATGCAAACTATTCCAATATTGGGTTACCATGTTTGAGGAGCTTAAACCAAAAACTTGGATAGATTTATGTGTTTGAAACTTAAAACTTGTCCCTTGAGTTATTGTTTCGATTCTTTGGCATAAACTTTTAACGCAAACTACTTCAATGTTGCATTACTATGTTTTAAGAGTTTAACCCAAAAACTTGGAAATATTTATGCTTTTAAAACCTAAAATTAGCCCCTTGAATGTTTGTTTCGATTCTTTGGCACAAACTTTTAACCCAAACTATTCGATTGTTGCCTTACAAAGTTTCGGGAGCTTAATCCAAAAACTCGGATAGATTTATGTGTTTAAAACCTACAGTTCGACCTAGAGTATTTGTTTCGAAACTTTGGCACAAACGTTAAATGCGATCCATTCAAATGTTGCATTACCATATTTCGGAGCAACGACAAAAACACTCTAATAGATTTATGCATTTAAAACCTAATGTTCGTCCTTAGAGTGTTTGTTTCCATACTTTTGAACAAACGTTTAATGGAAACTATTCCAATGTTTCATTACCATGTTTGAGAACTAAAACAAAAAAAACTCGGATAGATTTATGTGTTAAAAACCTAAAATAAGTCCCTAGAGTGTTTGTTTCAATACTTTGGCACAAAATTTTAATGCGAACTATTCCAATGTTGCATTACCATGTTTTGAGAGCTATAACTAAAAAACTCGGATAGATTTATGCGTTTAAAACCTAAAGTTTGTCCCTTGAGTGATTTTTTCGATTCTTTGGCATAATCTTTTAACGCAAACTATTCCAATGTTGCATTACCACGTTTAAGGAGCTTAAACCAAAAACTCGGATAGATTTATGCGCTTAAAACCTAAAGTTCATCTCTAGAGTGTTTGTTTCGATTCTATGGCACAAACTTTTAACGAAAACTAGTCCAATGTTGCATTACCATGTTTCAGGAGCTTAAACCAAAAACTCGGAAAGAATGATGCGTTTAAAACCTAAAGTTTGTCCCTAGAGTGTTTGTTTCGATACTTTTGCACAAATTTTTAATGGAAACTATTCCAATGTTTCATTACTATGTTCGGGAGCTAAAACAAAAAAAACTCGGATAGATTGATGCGTTTAAAAACTAAAGTTCGTCCCTAGAATTTTTGTTTCGATACTTTGGTACAAAAGTTTAATGCAAACTATTCCAATATTGCATTACCATGTTTGAGAAACTTAAACCAAAAACTCGGATAGATTTATGTGTTTAAAACCTAAAACTTGTCCCTTGAGTTATTGTTTCGATTCTTTGGCATAAACTTTTAAAGCAAACTATTCCAATGTTGCATTACTATGTTTTAAGAGTTTAACCCAAAAACTTGGAAAGATTTATGCTTTTAAAACCTAAAATTAGTCCCTTGAGTGTTTGTTTCGATTTTTTGGCATAAACTTTTAACCCAAACTATTCCATTGTTGCCTTACCAAGTTTCGGGAGCTTAATCCAAAAACTCTGATAGATTTATGTGTTTAAAACCTAAAGTTCGACCTAAAGTGTTTGTTTCGAAACATTGGCACAAACGTTAAATGCGATCCATTCCAATGTTGCATTACCATATTTCGGAGCAAAGACAAAAACACTCTAATAGATTTATGCATTTAAAACCTAAAGTTCATCCTAGAGTGTTTGTTTCCATACTTTTGCACAAACGTTTAATGGAAACTATTCCAATGTTTCATTACCATGTTTGGGAGCTAAAACAAAAAAAAAATCGGATACATTTATGTGTTTAAAACCTAAAGTTAGTCCCTAGAGTGTTTGTTTCAATACTTTGGCACAAAAGTTTAATGCGAACTATTCCAATGTTGCATTACCATGTTTCGAGAGCTAAAATTAAAAAAACTCCGATAGATTTATGCGTTTAAAACCTAAAGTTCGTCCCTTGGGTGATTGTTTCAATTCATTGGCATAATCTTTTAATGTAAACTATTCCAATGTTGCATTACCACGTTTAACCAGCTTAAACCAAAAACTCTGATAGATTTATGTGCTTAAAACCTAAAGTTCATCCCTTGAGTGTTTGTTTCGATTCTATGGCACAAACTTTTAACGAAAACTAGTCCAATGTTGCATTACCATGTTTCAGGAGCTTAAACCAAAAACTCGGAAAGAATTATGTGTTTAAATCCTAAAGTTTGTCCTAGAGTGTTTGATTCGATACTTTTGCACAAACATTTAATGGAAACTATTCCAATGTTTTATTACCATGTTCGGGAGCTAAAAAAGAAAAACTCGGATAGATTGATGCGTTTAAAACCTAAAGTTTGTCCCTAGAATTTGTGTTTCGATACTTCGGCGCAAAAGTTTAATGCAAACTATTCCAATATTGCATTAACATGTTTAAGGAGCTTAAACCAAAAACTCAGATAGATTTATGTGTTTAAAACCTAAAACTTGTCCCTTGAGTAATTGTATCGATTCTTTTACATAAACTTTTAACGCAAACTATTCTAATATTGCATTACTATGTTTTAAGAGTTTAACCCAAAACATGGAAAGATTTATGCTTTTAAAACCTAAAATTAGCCCCTTGAGTGTTTGTTTCGATTCTTTGGCACAAACTTTTAACCCAAACTATTCCAATGCTGGCTTACCAAGTTTCTGGAGCTTAATCCAAAAACTCGGATAGATTTATGTGTTTAAAACCTAAAGTTCGACCTAGAGTGTTTGTTTCGAAACATTGGCACAAACGTTAAATGCGATCCATTCCAAAGTTGCATTACCATATTTCGGAGCAAAGTCAAAAACACTCTAATAGATTTATGTGTTTAAAACCTAAAGTTCGTCCCTAGAGTGTTTGTTTCCATACTCTTGCACAAACGTTTAATGGAAACTATTCCAATGTTTCATTACCTTGTTTCGAGGCTAAAACAAAAAAAAAATCGGATAGATTTATGTGTTTAAAACCTAAAGTTAGTGCCAAGAGTGTTTGTTTCAATACTTTGGCACAAAAGTTTAATGCGAACTATTCCAATGTTGCATTACCATGTTTCGAGAGCTAAAACTAAAACACTCGGATAGATTTATGCGTTTAAAACCTAAAGTTCGTCCCTTAAGTGATTGTTTCAATTCTTTGGCATAATCTTTTAACGCAAACTATTCCAATGTTGCAATACCATGTTTAAGGAGCTTAAACCAAAAACTCGAATAGATTTATGCGCTTAAAACCTAAAGTTCATCCATAGAGTGTTTGTTTCGATTCTATGGCACAAACTTTTAACGAATACTAGTCCAATGTTGCATTACCATGTTTCAGGAGCTTAAACCAAAAACTCGGAAAGAATTATGCGTTTAAAACCTAAAGTTTGTCCTAGAGTGTTTGTTTCGATACTTTTGCACAAACGTTTAATGGAAACTATTCCAATCTTTTATTACCATGTTCGGGAGCTAAAACAAAAAAACTCGAAGAGATTGATGCGTTTAAAACCTAAAGTTTGTCCCTAGAATTTTTGTTTCGATACTTTGGCACTAAAGTTTAATGCAAACTATTCCAATATTGCATTACCATGTTTGAGGAGCTTAAACCAAAAACTCGGATAGATTTATGTGTTTAAACCCTTAAACTTGTCCCTTGAGTAATTGTATCGATTCTTTTGCATAAACTCTTAACGCAAACTATTCCAATGTTGCATTACTATGTTTTAAGAGTTTAACCCAAAACATGGAAATATTTATGCTTTTAAAGCCTAAAATTAGTCCCTTGAGTGTTTGTTTCTATTCTTTGGCACAAACTTTTAACCCAAACTATTCCAATGCTGCCTTACCAAGTTTCGGGAGCTTAATCCAAAAACTCGGATAGATTTATGTGTTTAAAACCTAAAGTTCGACCTAGAGTGTTTGTTTCGAAACTTTGGCACAAACGATAAATGCGATCCATTCCAATGTTTCATTACCTATTTCAGAGCAAAGACAAAAACACTCTAATAGATTTATGTGTTTAAAACCTAAAGTTCATCCCTAGAGTGTTTGTTTCCATACTTTTGCACAAAAGTTTAATGGAAACTATTCCAATGTTTCATTACCAAGTTTCGAAGCTAAAACAAAAAAAAAAATCGTATAGATTTATTTGTTTAAAACCTAAAGTTAGTCCCAAGAGTGTTTGTTTCAATACTTTGGCACAAAAGTTTAATGCGACTATTCCAATGTTGCATTACCATGTTTCGAGAGCTAAAACTAAAACACTCGGATAGATTTATGCGTTTAAAACCTAAAGTTCGTCCCTTAAGGGATTGTTTCAATTCTTTGGCATAATCTTTTAATGCAAACTATTCTAATGTTGCATACCACGTTTAAGGAGCTTAAACCAAAAACTCGGATAGATTTATTCGCTTAAAACCTAAAGTTAATCCCTAGAATGTTTGTTTCGATTCTATGGCATAAACTTTTAACGAAAACTAGTCCAATGTTGCATTACCATGTTTCAGGAGCTTAAACCAAAAACTCAAAAAGAATTATGAGTTTAAAGCCTAAAGTTTGTAGCTAGAGTGTTTGTTTCGATACTTTTGCACAAACGTTGAATGGAAACTATTCCAATGTTTCATTACCATGTTCGGGAGCTAAAACAAAAAAACTTGGATAGATTGATGAGTATAAAACCTAAATTCGTCCCTAGAATTTTTGTTTCGATACTTTGGCACAAAAGTTTAATGCAAACTATTCCAATATTGCGTTACCATGTTTGAGGAACTTAAACCAAAAACACGGATAGATTTATGTGTTTGAAACCTAAAACTTGTCCCTTGAGTAATTGTTTCGATTCTTTGGCATAAAATTTTAACGCAAACTATTCCAATGTTGCATTACTATGTTTTAAGAGTTTAACCCAAAAACTTGGAAAGATTTATGCTTTTAAAACATTAAATTATTCCCTTGAGTGTTTGTTTCGATTCTTTAGCACAAACTTTTAACCCAAACTATTCCAATGTTGCCTTACCAAGTTTCGGGAGCTTAATCCAAAAACTCGGATAGATTTATGTGTTTAAAACCTAAAGTTGGACCTAGAGTGTATGTTTCGAAACATTGGCACAAAAGTTAAATGCTATCCATTCCAATGTTGCATTACCATATTTCAGAGCAAAGACAAAAACACTCTAATAGATTTATGCGTTTAAAACCTAAAGTTCGTCCCTAGAGTATTTGTTTCCATACTTTTGCACAAACGTTTAATGGAAACTATTCCAATGCTCCATTAGCATGTTCGGGAGCTAAACAAAAAAACTCGGATAGATTTATGCGTTTCAAAAGTAAAGTTCGTCCCTTGAATGTTTGTTTCTATACTTTGGCACAAAAGTTTAATGAAAACTAGTCCGCATTACCATGTTTCAGGAGCTTAAACCAAAAACTCGGAAAGAATTATGCGTTTAAAACCTAAAGTTTGTCCCTAGAGTGTTTGTTTCGATACTTTTGTACAAAAGTTTAATGGAAACTATTTCAATGTTTCATTACCATGTTCGGGAGCTAAAACAAAAAACACGGATAGATTTATGCATTTAAAAACTAAAGTTTTTCCCTAGAATATTTGTTTCTATACTTTGGCACAAAAGTTTAATGCAAACTATTCCAATATTGCGTTACCATGTTTGAGGAGCTTAAACCAAAAATCGGATAGATTTATGTGTTTAAAACCTAAAATTTGTCCCTTGAGTAATTGTTTCAATTCTTTGGCATCAACTTTTAACGCAAACTATTCCAAT
>JBBMKA010051728.1:0-19167 GCA_037833695.1 Sechiopsis laciniata
TATGTTGTATACCTCTAGTTGTAACTAGGGAGAACCTGTTGTTGCCCATTATCGATTATAGTAGAGATTTGACTTCGTTCCGTGGTTTTTTTTACTCTTCGCCTTGAGGAGGTTTTTCTAAGTTAAAAATCATTGTGTGTTGTGCTTGATTTATCTACCATATATATATGCTTGCTGATTTTTCATTAGAAACACAAGAGAGGGAATAATTGATCCTATTAGAATAGTGTTTATTCCCAACAAAATGTTATTGAACTCCGAAAGATCCAAAGTATCGCCATTGATAGCATTCACCACCTCTAAAGCATCTAACTCCACTAGAATGGGAGGAAGCCAACGAACCCCGATCTCCAATAAATGCAACAATGCTTCTTTTAAAGCTTCACCTTCCAACATCTTAGCCGAAGTACGCTTGAGACCTGCTCTCCACCCCACCAGCAAAGGCCTCGCCTTCTCATCTCGAATGATCCACCCGATACCACTAGAGCCATTTGCAGCAAAAAAGGAAACGTCAACATTCACTTTCCAGCAACCAAGTAGGGAAGGAATCTAAGACCCTACCACTGCCGAATTGGCCTGCTCTCGAGCAAAGGAGGAATCTGCATGCAACAAATAATGAGCATTAATGAAATCATAACATCAAGATTATGGAACTCCCCTAACGAATTATTATGATAACATAAATTTCTAAAGTTCTATAAACTTGAAATAACAATAATAGCTTTGAAAAGATCTTTCTTGGGAATTCTGAAAGATAAACCCTCCCAAAAGCCCACCCTATTCTCCACATTCCTGAAAAAGAACTCAAAGTCAGAAAACCAAAGAAAAACCAGCTTCCAAGCACGAATTGAAAATTTACAACTTTTAAGCAAGTGCACATTAGACTCTCGTCCCCGGCCACTGTTCGTAAGATTTCACACGGGTCTATTTAATTAATATTTTAATTGAATGAATAATGATTGGAAGGATCCCCAGCTTCTCTTAGGCTAACGATATTTCAATAATGACTAAGTGTGTGAGTCTCTACTAATGCGCAAGTATACGCAGTCGTGCTATAGCAAGTTTTAATGCAAGTAAGGTCATTCTTCTTAGGGATTTTTAGTGCATTTAAAGTCGAGTTCATGCAAGAGTCAAGGTCACCAAGTTGTTGAAGGGAAATGGATGTTGGTTGCGTTTGATTAAGCAAAAGAACAAGTAATAAGTAATAAGTAACAAGAGTAGGTGAAATATTGGAAGGATCAAGGTTTTCAGGGATTTGCTCAAACGAAGTAACTAGCGAAGGCGAACACTAACAGAGATCCCTTTGGTTCTCTCGAACACAGGTATTCGGCTCTCTCAAGCACTTAGTTAGATTCTCTCGAATCCAAACAACTATCTTACCAAGTTAGCACTAGGCGAACCTTATCTCTAAGGGTTCTTGGATTCGCAAGCAATCTTATCTCTAAGCAAGCTTGGCAGTCCTAATGTTATGCATGCATTCGCTCAATCTTAACCCTCTCGAATTAACACTGAGTTCACACAAAGGGTTGTTAACGCAATGTATGTTAATTGAAAATAGCATGCACAATACGTTCTGTTCGCTAACTACTTCGCTATTTGTGAAATCCTCTACCTCCCCAAAACCTCCCGACAACAAGTTTAGCTACTCATGGCAAAAGAAAACAAATTCAAAACGAATGAAGAGCTAAATGGCATATTGCAAGCAAGTAAAAGGTAAACGAAAATGGCAAGTAGAGTTCAGAAAATTCCTGCAACGTGAACACTGAAATATTCCGGCGAATCTCCAGTTATAAAAGCACTAAGATATTGTCTGGAAAACAAGGAATTACATCTTTATCTAACAATAGAGCTCAGCAAAATCACTCGTGGCTGGAAACTTCTACGAAAAACTCAACGGAAGTAAAAAAACTTGAACGGACTGGAAGAAATGGAACAACAGTTTTTGGACGTAATAATGGCCGATGCTGAAACTGAGGAATACTCTCGCCTTATATAGGCCTCTCGACAATTCGCTGCTACATCTGCTCCACGATCCTCCTCTTCAAAAAGCTGATCCATGCTCCACTTTTTCGGGAGCGTCAGAGCTGACAAGATTCAACGGTAGAGATGAGCTTAGGAATCACGGATTCTTGCCACGCGTCCTTGTGAGAGATATTTTCCTTATTCTCGATCGTCTGCTTTGCTAACCTTCTCGCTGCTGCGATCACTAGTTGGCTTCTTTAAATCACTTAGAGGTCTTTCCCTTCGCTGGAGTGGATTGCTTCTCTCTGTAACTTTTGCTTTGCTCTATTCGCTCTACTGAAATTTCTTGCAATGAAATACAAGTATCAATTCTTTTTTTATACACTTAGAAATAATTCTATTCAATTAAGCATGCTTCGCTGCGTTTAACTTCTAAATTTCATTTCTAGCAGGCTTTTGTTCGGTATTTCGCTGTAAGCTTCGCTTTAGTCTGCGGGAGCAAATTTCTCTACTTAATTGGTTTATTTCAATATTTTTTCTTCTACAATTATCTTAATTTAAGCTACTTTAACTCTCAATTTTTTAGAGTTATCACACCCCCAAATTTGCATTATTGCTCGTCTCGAGTAATAGCTTAATTAAGGATATTTGCGTTTTGCTTTTTTAGCAAATTGCTTCTTGTTACTTATGCACAAAGAATTAACATTACCTTCTAAAAATTCAAATGAATTTATAAATGAAACTCTTCCATAACTAGACCATGCTGGGCAAAACGTTTAAGCTTAGAAACCTTTGATTTAGCAAGAATTTTTCCAAGTCTCGACATTTTGCAATTCCCACTTGGCCTAGAACTTTAACTTCATGGTTCTAAAAGCTTTTTCTAATCAATTAGAGTTATCTTCACTTTAAGTTTTTCGCTCTCTTTATGCTTGGTACTTCTCATCTTTTGCCGAAGTGAATACTCTCCTTTTACAGTTCGCTGGGAATCCCTCACTTACGTTTACTACTATCGTTTGCTCAATTTTCATCAAATGTTTGATATAATGATAGATAAGCGATGTTAGAGCAATTGACAGCAGAGGAATGGCCCTATGACTTAGGTTACTAGCCCTTTGATTCACTTTGCTCTTACTAGTATTTGGAAAAATTTTGATTTTTCATGTTTTTATCCAACCCAGGGTTTGGCTTGCAAATCTCACCTTTTACTTCAACGAAATGGAAACTATCCAATTGATTTTTCTACGCTGAATCGCTCATGAAGCATGTTTATTTTGTGCGCTTTTCGCGAGTTTATTTACATTTTTACTTCGGCAACCTCCACCCCCAAACTTAGACTTTTCATTGTCCCAATGAAACACTCGGCACCTCCAAACTTAAAGTTTGCAAAAAGTTTAAGGCTTTGCTAATTCTAGTTGAGTTCGCTCCGGCTAAAAGATTTTCTCAAAGTTAAGTTTCTATACTTGATGAAATTACAAAAGTGAGGACTAAGGCTTAGCTTACTTCGCTTAATGTTTCGCTTCAGCATTGAAGAGTTAGACAATTATTTCATAAATAAATAAACTTGAATTACTAGAAGAAATGTCCATTAGACGCGCAGAGAAACAAGAATGGGACGATGGTAAATATCATTGCTTATGATTAAGTAAAATTCGCTACATTGAAAACATTGATAAGAGCAAAAGTAAAGACATAATTGAAACAGTGATAAGGTACAAGAGAAAGGGACTTCCATCTATTGCTCGAGAGGGTCTTCACCGGTGATACAAATCAGACAACTGATCCATTGCATGTACCTGAAGGACCTATTACAAGGAGCAAGACAAAGAAGATTCAAGAGGCATATATATTACATCTTCAAAAGCTTGTCAATGCACAAGAAGAGATAAAGCTTTTTCAGGCCGAATTTATTTACAACATTAGCACAACTAGTGATGAAGAGATTGAAGTGAAGATGGTATGAGAGTAGTCGTTTATTTTGGAAGATCACAACATGGCAGAATTTTAAATAAAGAAATTTCTAAATTTCTTATTTTGGGATATTTTGATTTCAATGCTTGCAACCATGCTCATAATTGCAAGGGACCTTCTAGAATAGTTGGTTGAGTCTATTTAAAGCATATCTACCCTTTTGTCTAGCATTTAAGCCATGCAATTGACTTTTGGCTTTTTATGTCTTATTTTCTACAAAATGCATTTATTAGCTTTTTTAGTCTTTTTGTATTCCAAGGCATGCAGAAATTTTAGGCCTTTAAAATGGCTTGTAATGCATCATTTTGGACAAATTTTATGAATTAAAACTTGTGTTTTCTTGAACCCTTTTTGGTGTTTCATTTCTCTCAAATCTTGCTTTAGGTTTAAAGTTAAATCAATTCATTGGATTAGTCTTGATCAAACTAATTCTGGAGTGAGTGTCTTAGGATCTAAGAGTGACAATTTTAGGTTCTAAGTGTGATCTAAGTTAGCCTTCATTGTGAGTTTTTGGAAGGATCCTAGAAAGACCCCTAGTTTTGTAAAATTAAGCAATGTTTTGGAGCTTATCAACTGGATTCTTCTAGAAGAGGCGAAAGCTCTAGGAATGGAGGTAGCTAGAAAGGGCCTCCCTTCAATCAGTTGAGCACATCTTGAAGAACTCGCACTCGCTGAAGGAAATAACGATGAAAATTGTGATTTTCATATCTAATTTCCCTTAGCAGCTAGAGTTACTCTTCGCTGCTACTGGTTGACGTTTTGGCCTTCTTCACCGCGTGAGCTCCTCTCGCCGATGCCTTTGGAGTGAAGCTCAGATATTTCTTCTTAAGCAAGAAGGGATCATTAGGCTGACCTTTCAACCCTTGGAACTGGCAAAGCACTGAAATGAAGTGCAGGTAAAGAAAATAGCTCGCCTTTCGTCCTTTCCAAGCACGAATCTCCCAAGCGATAATCCGCCCAACGTTGATTGACATGCCAGTCATGATGGACCAGATCAATAAGGCTCACGGAATCATCAAAGTGGACTCGTGGGAGATTGGCATAAGCGAAGATTTCATAAATGAGGCCCAAATCTGCCCTATTTTGTTTAGATTTGCGGTGTGGAAATGGCAGGATTGAGGCCCTTCATCCCATTCATCCCCTTCTACTCCAATGATTTCCAGGCAAGTTTGGAGATCTTCGTCGGAGTAATCGTCCAACAGTTCTTCATACTCAGACTTCTTGTCTTCAAGCCCAAAAAGTTCATTCCAAGCTTCGGAAGCCCAGTTAATCTCACGATAGCGAACAGTGGCGCTGAAACTATTTCAATCTAGTAAAATAGCATAGAATTCAATCACCCACGTTCGTCTTACTAAGCTAAGCTCTGTACATAGCCGCCTCCATCCTCGCTTCTCAATCTACTCAACCACAGTTGGAGGAAATCCTCTGGGGTCCAGGTCAAAGGATTGCTCGGACAATAACTTCTTCGATTGATATTCAATGATGTTCTCGTTTATCTTCTACTGCCTCACTTTGATTGAACGGCAGTTCATGGCTCCGCTTGGCTCCTTACCCATTTTGGCAAACTTTTGCACAGGAGGCGAAAGAGTTGCTGACAGCTTTAGGACTCGCTTTCTTTTTAGCCTGGGAATGCCCTTCAATTGAGCGCTTTGCTGAGTGTGCGACGGCTCTGGCTCGCTTTCCTCCTCCGAGTTCGATAAGGCGAACAGCTCTTCATCCAATTTGTCACTCAGCTCTTCGCCGGAACTGATCCCCTTCTCGCTTCTAAAAAGTCCTTTACCTTTCAGATTGGCAGACTTGCTGCTAGTTGGAACAGCAGCAACTTGACTAGTTGTCAATTGTGCGTCATCTCCAAAAGCTGGCGAATCTTCAGCTTCACTTTATTCGTATGCTTCTTTCTATAGGCTTTCGAAGCTCTCGAGCTCTTCTTTGGGCTGCGGACTCGTAACTTCATCTAGTATGTCATCCAGCTACTCTTCCTCTTCGTTTTTTAAACTCAGTGCTTGGGCGTTAGCATCATCCTAACAAAGTGCCAGCTGTGCATCATCCGCCTCAAGTTATTCCGCGAAATCTACCACATCTTGCTCGTAGAGCTCGCTCAGCAGATTTTCTTCGGTGACCTGCTCTTTCTCGCTCGACTCGACCACCACGGTGATACTTTCCTCGGCCACATAAGCTTGGGGAATTTTTTAGACTTTGGCGAAGCTTCGCTCTGCCTTTCGCTGCCTCTTCATAGCGGCATTTTCTTTTTTCTTCTCTTCATTCTCCTTCTTCTTTCTTTCCTTCTTCTCCAACATTCGCCTATTTTCTACCCTCGACTTCTCTAACTCTGCTTCCAACTCTGCCATTCACTTATGCAGTTCCTCCTTAGTAGAGTCATTTGGCTCAAAGGCCTTCTTCGTTGAAACCAATGCTGTAATGAGGACCTTCACTCCAATAGGCTCGACCGTTTTCTTCTCGATAGGCCGCGTCTTCTTTGGCTCCACAGGCTTGACTGAACTGGCTGGGATGACCTTCGCTGCCCCAGACGTTTTTACGGAGCCACCCTCGTCCTGTACCCTCATTCTCTTGTCCACTGAAGGCATAACTACCGATTTTGTCATCGGCCTTCATTCCGTGTGCAGCTGTGGCTTCGCTGACTTTTTCAGTACAATTTTTTGCCTGACTCCCACCGAAGGAGTCTCAAGTGCTGTGACACTGGCTTGCACTTCGCTTTGCGCATTCATGCGTTGCTTCGCTGCTGCGAGCACGCTCAATTTTTCTTGCTTGGCAGGCTTCTTAGATGAGGCTAAAGTGATGGAAATTCTGGAGGCCATTTGGAATTAGAAATTGGTTCAAGTGTAGGAAAACTTGGCAAAGTTTGTGGCGAAAGGGAAGGATTCTTGAGAGCTCTAAAAATTTTGGAAGCATAAAAAAGAAAAAATGAAATGGGGAAGGTGTATTTATAAGCCTTGGCTCTGCACGCCATAAATGCCTCAGGAAGCGAGACATTCAAATGACGCGCGGCAATATCCTGACTGTTACATCGAATGTTAGGCTGCCATGTGGTTCTCGAGATCTAGACTTTTACACGTATTGATACACAGATGACAGTTGTAGTCCATGCGAATCGACACCTTGTGACACACCCAATCCCAACTCTTCGCTTGAGCGAAGCTCCCAAAATATAAATTTCAACTTGCAATCATCTTCCCTCGCTGACTATTTACTTCGCTACAACACTACTCTAACCTAGCAATCGAAATTTAACAAAATAAAACAAAATAATTCTAACAATAAAATATTTACAGGGTTCGCCATACTTACCTGGCCTGGAGATGGAGCACTAAATAAATTGAGAAAGATAATTCTGCCACTCCAGCCAGCTGGTCCAACTTACTCTTCCATTAGCGAGGCGAAATCCACTTTCGCGAATTCTTCGCCATAATAATGTTTGATTCAGTGGCCATTCACCAAAAATTCTGTTTGGTTAGACGCATTTCTTAACATGACAGCACCATGGGGGTGTACCTGAGTAATTTGGAACGGATCTGACCATCTGGATTTCAATTTTCTGGGAAAAAGTTTAAGTCTTGAATTGAATAGTAGCACTTTTTGTTCGACTTGGAACTCTTTGAGTTTAATTCGCTCGTCATGCCATCTTTTGGTTTTCTCTTTATATAATTTCGTGTTTTCGTAGGAAAACAGCCTAAATTCTTCTAGTTCCAAAATTTGCAATGTTTCACGTAGGTGAAATTCCTGTCGAAACGAGATTCAGTTCTTTGATCGCCCAATAAGCCTTGTGTTCCAATTTTAGCGGCAAGTGACAAGCCTTGCCAAAAACCAAATGATACGGCGACATGCCTATCGGTGTTTTAAAAGCTGTTCGATAGGCCCACAGGGCGTCATCAAGTTTGCTGGCCCAGTCCTTCCAATTTGGGTGCGTTTTGATCTCGTAATTAGATACTTCTGCTTGTCCGTTAGTCTGTGGGTGGTACGCTGTAGCAATCTTGTGGCGAATGTTGTACTTTTCTAAAACGTTCGTCAATGCTTGATTCACGAAATGAGTGCCCTCGTCACTGATCAGCGCATGTGGAGTATCAAACCTGGTGAAGATATGCTTTTACAGAAATTTGATTATTGTTTTGGCATCATTCTTCGCGCAGGTGATGGCTTCCACCCACTTTGAAACGTAGTCAACTGCAAGTAAAATATACAAATTCTCATTAGAGTTGGGAAAAGGTCTCATAAAGTCGATCCCCTAGACGTCAAATAGTTTCACTTCTAAAATATACTTCAGCGGTATTTCGCCCGTTTTCCAATAGCCCCTACTTGCTGGCATTGGTCACATCGTTTCGCAAAGTCATATCAATCTTTAAAAATGTTTAGCTAGAAATATCCAGAATGAAACACTTTCGCTGCTGTCTTTGCTCATCCGAAGTGGCCAGCGTACACTGAGCCATGACATTCAGTTATAATTGATTTCGCTTCTTTCTCCGTTACACATCTGCGAATTATCTGGTCAGCACACTGCTTGTACAGATAAGATTCATCCCAAAAGTATGTTTTTACTTCATGCAAGAACTTTTTCTTTTGTTGATAAGTGAGCTTCTTTAGGATTACACTACTGACTAGATAACTTGCAATATCAGCAAACCATGGTGGCAAAGTCTGATTGATAACCTGGAACTGTTCATCAGGAAAAGAGTCGACAATTTCGCTTCACGTTTGTGAACTCTCCTCATGTTCGATTTGCGACAGGTGATCAGCAATAATATTTTCACACCCCTTTTTATCAACAATTTTCAAGTCAAATTCTTGGAGCTATAAAACCCAGTGAAACAGCCTTGGTTTTGAATCGGGTTTTTTTGAACAGGTATTTTATTGTGGCATGATCGGTAAAGATAGTCACTTTTGATCCTATCAAATAGCTGCAAAATTTCTCCAATGCAAATACCACCGCTAAAAATCCCTTCTCTGTCATGGTGTAGTTTCGCTCATCATTTTACTCGCATAATAAATCAGACGAACTAATTTTTCTCCTTGTTGCCCAAGCATAGCTCCGAAAGAATAATCGCTGGCATCTTATAGAATACAGAATGGTTTTTCCCAATCTGGTGCTTTGATGATGGGTGCTATTATAAATGCTTGTTTCAAAGTTTGGAATGCGTTCGCACAGGCGACATCAAACTCGAATCGTTTGTTGAACACCAATTATTCGTAAAACAGCTTCGCTATTTTTGAAAAATCTTTGATAAATCGGCGATAAAAGCCAGCATGGCCTAGAAAGCTTCTTATTCCATTGACGTTTGTTGGTGGTTCTAGCTTCTCGATTACTTCCACCTTTGTTCTATCAACTTTCATTCTTTCTTTCGAAACGCAATGACCAAGCATAATTCCATATGTAACCATGAAATGGCATTTCTCTCAATTCAACACGAGGTTAGTCTCTTCGCATCTTGCGAAAACTTGCCCAAGATTCGCTAAGCAATTAGCGAATGAGGTGCCAAACACGGTAAAATCATTCATGAATACATCCATACAGCGTTCAATTAAATCTAAGAAAATTGCCAACATACATCCATACAGCGTTCAATTAAATCTAAGAAAATTGCCAACATGTATCGCTGAAATATAGGAGGAGCATTGCATAAACCAAAAGGCATCCATCTAAAGGCGAAGATTCCGTAGGGACAAGTAAACGTGGTCTTTTCCTGGTCTTCTAGGGTAATCGTGATTTGGTTGTAATCTGAGTATCCATCGAGGAAGCAATTATATTCTTGTCCGGCCACACGGTCCAACATTTGATCAATGTAAGATAGGGGAAAATGGTCTTTCTTGGTCGCTGCATTTATTTTTCGGTAATCCATACAAATGCGCCAGCCCGTGACAGTTCGCGTTGGTATGAGTTCGTTGTATTCGTTGCTTACTACTGTGGTACCTCATTTCTTAGGTACACACTGTACCGGACTTACCTATTTACTATCAGAAATTGGATATATGACACCGACGTCTAACCGCTTAATGATTTCCTTCTTAACTACCTCTTTCATCGCTGGATTCAACCTTCGCTGGCAATCAAAGGAGCGAAATCCCTCATCTTCTAGCTGAATTTTATGCATACGGAATGAAGGGCTGATTCTTTTTAAGTCGGCCAATGTCTAGCCAATTGCTTTCTTATGCTGGCAAAACAAATCTAGTAGCATCTCTTCATTCTGCTCTCTCAACTGCGAAGATATTATGACTGGGAGAGTGTTCACTTTGCCTAGAAAAGCATATTTCAAATGTTCAGGTAGTGGTTTCATTTCTAATTCAGGCGGTTGTTCGATTGATGGCTTCATTGATGGGGCTCGGTCATTTAAATTTAGCGAATCCGTCATTGCATTTATCATTTTGATGCCTTCTCTTTCTTCCTCCAATTCGTCCTCGCTGGACCATGCATATTCAACATTGGCTTCTTCTCTTCGCTCTTGTGCGCTTTCCCCATAACCTTCGCTGAAGTCTTCGTCCATCACTGTTATAGCGGAGCATTCTTCTAGATCTATAGGATATTTCATAGAGTAAAAAATATTAAACTTGATCTTCTCGTCATTCATTTGCAGAGTGATCGTCCCTTCATAGACATCTACTAAGGTTCGCCCGATCTTGAGGAATGGTCTTCCCAAAATGATGGGAACTTCTTTATCTGCTTTATAATCTAAAATTATAAAGTCCGTGGGATAGATGAATTTGTCAACGCGCACTAATATATCTTCTACTTTTCCTTCAGGTCTTATGATGGAGCTATCCCTAAGTTTTATCCTGACAGTGGTTGGTTTAGCTTTGCCAATGCGAAACTTCCTATATATTGACAACGGCAACAAGTTAATACTGGCTCCCAAATCACAAAGTGCCTTACTGATATATGTCTGCTATGGAAATTGGAATTGTAAATGCCTCTAGGTCTTTCTTCTTGACAGGTAGATTGTTAGTGACTAGGGCACTTCATTCTTTGTTCAACGAAATAACCTTGCAGTCTTCTATTATGTTCTTTTCTAGCAAGACCTCTTTCAGAAATTTGGTGTAGTTGGGCATTTGTCTTAAGGCTTCGATTAACGGGATGTTGATCTGTATTCCTTTCAATATTTCCATAAACTTTTGTATCCCAACCCATCTTTTTTCTTCAGTCGCTGTGGGAATGGAGGTGGAGGTATGAATTCCAACATTTCGCTGATCATCTTGGGCATTTCGGACTTGGTTTTCTTCTTGTGAAACTTCGCCTCGGTGACATTATCAATCTTCCCTCTATCCGCAATTTCATTGTTTCGTCTTACACAGACTTCTTGTTCACAATCATCTCTTTCTCTTGGACTTCGCTCTGGCGAAATTGCCAATGAATACTCGGCAAAAATCTCTTCTGTTCTATCATCAATTTTTTCTTCAATCACCGAGATGGCTTTAATCTGCTCATTTTCTTCTCATTTTGCGGGTTCGGTATCTGACGGAAACCTGCCAACAGGCCTCTGTCTTAATTCTGTAGCAAGTTGTCCCAATTGTGTCTCAAGATTCCTCAGTGCTATCTGCTGATTTTGAATAGTTGTCTGTTGGTTCTGCGAATTCAATTCACTCTTCGCTATGTAAGCCTTTAACAAACCTTCTAGCGAGCTACTTAGAGCTTGTTGGAAGGGCTGTTGTTGGAATTGGCTTCGCTGGTTCGAAAACGAGTTCCATCCTTGACCCTGTTGGCCAACTATTCCACTAAAACCTGGAGGGTTCTCGTTGTGTCTTGGCATGTAGGGTTGGTTGCTGGAGCTCGCAATATTTTTATTGTTGGACCATGAGAAATTTGGATGGTTTCTCCATCCTGCATTATAGGTATTCGAGTAAGGATTGTTGTGATGGTTTTCCTGAGCGAAGTATACTGACGATGCGTTTTGTGGGCATTCTTCATACATATGTGCTTCACCGCATAAGCTACAGGGATCCATTGCGAGATGTGCTGAATTAACGCCTTGTACTCGAGAGTTGGCGTTGTTCGAGTTTTGCATATTTAACAACATAGATCTCATTTCAGCAACCTGTTGCTTTAACAACGAATCACTGATTGATTCGACTTTAACTCCTGTCTTTGGCTCTGCACGCATACCATCTTTCCATTGACTAGTGTTAAGTGCGATTCTTTCAACTATTTCGACAACTTGATTATATGTCTTAGAGAGAAGGGCTCCTGCTTTGATGCATCAAGCACCATTTTCGCGGCTTCGCTCAACCCTCCGTAGAAATATTTGAATTGAACACAGCATGAAAGTTTGTTGTGTGGGCACTTTCGCTGGATCATTTTGAAACGATCCCATGCTTCGGCAGTAGACTCACCTGCGCTGTGTCTGAACAATACTATTTCGTCTTGTAGTTGCATCATCTTCTTGGGTGGAAAGTACTTCAAGAGAAACCTCTTCGCTAGTTCTTCCCACGAAATTTCATGCAGATTTTCTACTGTATCCAGCCATTCTTTTGCCCTTCCTTGCAATGAATGCGGGAACAGGCTGAGCCTTAGATTATTGCGAGTCATGTCTGGGATAATAAATGAGTCGCATACACCCATAAATTCTCTGAGATGGTTATGCGGGTCTTCTATCACTAGCCCAAGAAACTGAGCCTTTTGTTGAAGGAGGGTGTTCATCATGGGTTTGAATACAAATGCCATTGCTCCATTTTCAGGTCTGACTCCTCTTCGCATGAATTCTGCGACATTTGGTGTGGCATATGCTCTTACTACTCCATCTTTATCATCTGCCATCATGATAGTAGTAGCAAGGAACTGATCCACATGCTCATAATTTGGTTTCGGTCTTGCTTCATCATTCTCTACGGATAAATCATTTGGATTTGCTTCCACCATACCGGCAACACGATTTCGTCTCCTTCTTAATAGGTTTCGCTCCGGCTCTGGGTCCAAAGGTTCGACAACACCTTGCATTCGCACACAATATCAGCGAAATCAACTGTAATATGAACACTCTGATCAGTTGAAATGAAGCACTACTCCTACGATACTTTCGACTAAAAATGGCTGATAAATCCCCAGCAACGGCACCAAAAACATATTCGCAAGATTTCACATGTGTCTGTTTAATTAATATTTTTATTGAATGAATAATGATTGGAAGGATCCCTAGCTTTGCTTAGGCAAACAGTATTTCAATAATGACTAAGTGTGTGAGTCTTTACAAATACGTAAGTATACGCAGTGGTGCTATAGCAAGTTTTAATGTAAGTAAGGTCATTCTCCTCAGGGATTTTTAGTGTGTTTAAAGTCAAGTTCATGCAAGAGTCAAGGTCACCAAGTTTTGAAGGGAAATGGATGTTGGTTGTGTTTGATTAAGCAAAATAACAAGTAATAAGTAATGAGTAACGAGAGTAGGTGAAATATCAGAAGGATCAAGGTTTTCAGGGATTCGCTCAAATGAAGTAACTAGTGAAGGCGAACACTAACAAAGATCCCTTTGGTTCTTTCAAACATAGGCATTCGGCTTTCTCAAGCACTTCATTCGATTCTCTCGAATCCCAACAACTATCTTACCAAGTTAGCAATAGGCAAACCTTATCTCTAAAGGTTCTTTAATTCGCAGGCAATCTTATCTCTAAGCACGCTTGACAATTCTAATGTTATGCATGCAGGTTTGCTTGATCTTAATTCTCTCGAATTAACACTGAGTTCATACAAAGGGTTGTTAACGCAATGTATGTTAATTGAAAATAGCATGCACAATACGTTCTGTTCGCTAACTACTTTGCTATTTGCGAAATCCCTTACTTCGCCAAAACCTCCTGACAACAAGTTTAGCTACTCATGGCAAAAGAAAACAAATTCAAAACGAATGAAAAGCTAAATGGCATATTGCAAGCAAGTAAGAGGTTAACGAAAATGGCAAGTAGAGTTCAGAAAATTTCTGCAACGTGAACACTGAAATATTTCGGCGAATCTCCAGTTACAAAAACACTGAGCTATTGTCTGAAAAACAAGGAACTACAGCTTCATCTAACAACAGAGCCCAGCGAAATCGATCGTGCCTGAAAACTTCTACAGAAAACTCAACGTAAGTAAAAAAACTTAATCAGACTGGAAGAAATGGAACAAGAGTTTTTGGACGTAATAATGGCCGATGCTGAAACTGAGGAATACTCTCGCCTTATATAGGCCTCCTGAAAATTCGCTACTACATCTGCTTCATGATCCTCCTCTGCACCATGCTCCACTTTATCGGGAGCATCAGGGCAGACAAGATTCAACAGTGGAGTGAGCTTGGGAATCACGAATTCTTACCACGCGTCCTTGTGAGAGATATTTTCCTTCTTCTCGATCGTCTGCTTCGCTAACCTTCTCACTGCTGCAATCACTAGTTGGCTTCTTTAAATCGCCTAGAGGTCTTTCGCTTCACTGAAGCAGATTGCTTCTCTCTATAACTTTTACTTTGCTCTATTTGCTCTACTGAAATTTCCTACAATCGTATACAAGTATCAATTCTTTTTTTATACACTTAGAAATAATTCTATTCATTTATAGCAAGCTTTTGTTCGGTATTTCGCTGTAAGCGAATTTCTCTACTTAATTGGTTTATTTCAACATTTTTTCTTCTACAATTATCTTAATTTAAGCAACTTTAACTCTTAATTTTTTAGAGTTATCAGCCACAAAGAGAACACCAAACATTAGTATCAATCCTTCTATCATAAACATTGCATTTAGAAGGGATGACATTAGAAATGATAGCCCAAGCCCCCAACCTAACTTTAGGAGACATATCAAACTTTCAAAAACTCTTCCAAACTTTAACACATCCCGCTGAGTCAGATGACGACCCTTTAGAGGCATTGGCCATATTTAAAGCCAAATGATACGTACTCCTGACTAAAAAGATCCCCTTTGGATCTTGGGTCCAAATAATTTCATCCTTAGCACCTTTAGCACAAAGAGGAGAGCTAAGAATAATATCAACATCATCCTTACAAAAAATTGTTGGCTTTTTGGCCATCTCAAATTAATTAATTAATGAACTAATGTTTTGATAATAACAAACTTGAAACTTATTTACTAACAAAATAGTGTTTTGAAGTGTACATTATGTAGAGCTTGAAATAATAATTCAAACACATTTTGAATTACTCAAATTGAAGTTAAAACAAAAAAGTTACGACCCAAACGATTTTGAATGGTAAATCCCGACGTGATGACATAGCAAAAATTGGCCAATCCAAGAGCAACATGTGGAGCCTTGGATGTTTGACACATGAGACTTTTTTGTGTTTTAAAAAATCAAGGTAAAAGGAAAATAAAAGGAAAAGGAAAATAAAGGTATGCATTATTATATTATTATTTGAGGATGTGTCTAATGGTAACTTTCTTAAAAGGGAAAGAAAGTTATATGTTGTTAAACTACTTTTATGTGTTTGTCCAAATGCAACTTTTTGAACATTATAATATTATTATACATTGTGTCTAATGGTAACTTTGAATATTATAATATTATTATAGATTGTGTCTAATGGTAACTTTGATTATTTAATATTATTATGCATTGTGTCTAACAGTAATATTGCATCTTTGTGTCTATTTAAGTTTCATCCTCTCCTCCAAATGAAGATACCAAGTTTCATGAATCCTCCAAAATAAAGAAGCATTGTTGCTCTCTCCAAGCTTTCAATTTACTATTTTCATCTTATTCTTGAGAGAGAAATTATTGTATTGTAAGGATTGACTTGTGAGAGTTAAATTTGTAAATCCACTCTTTGAGAGAGTTTGTTCATCTTGATCTTTCATTTCCAAATTATTGTAAGGGTTTCTCTTGATCCCGAAAAAGAGAGGTTGTAACGGTTTGACTCTAAGCCGTGAAAAGAGTCTTCGTTGTTTTAGTGGAATACCCAAGAGGAGCTTGGGGAGTGGTGTAGGTACGCCGAAACACTATAAATTCACGGTGTCAACTTCTCTATCCCTATCTTATTTCATTTTTGTAATTAATTTGTTATATTACCTTGTGTGAAACTAATTGCTATGTATATGTTGATTTGATTGGTATAATTTATCTTGATATATTCTTTATCAATATTTATGTTATAATTAAATAGGGTGCTTGAAATTGGTATTTTATAATTTACTATTTAATTTGTATAGTATTCTTGGTTAAATTGATTGATTAGTAAAAAGTAAATTAGTTTGTTTAATTGGGCCCACATTAGGAAAAAACTTTATAAAAGTTTAAGAAACCCTATTCACACCCCTCTAGGGTTGTCATACCGATCCAACAATTGGTATCAGAGCGGTTACTCTTTGGATAAAAATATTTTTCAAATATTATTATTATCTTATCAATATTTTGAAAATTTATTTTAAAAGCTTAATTGCTAAGAGCTATGACAACTTTAAATTTTGAAAGTGATTCTAATGATAGACCTCCTTTCTTTGATGGTTTAAATTATAATGTTTGGAGAAATAAAATAAAGACTTTTATGCTTAGTATGGATTTTAATATTTTATATGTTTGTGAGCATGATTTGTCCAAATTGGAATTGAATATTGAGTTGCTCACTTTTAATGCTAAAACTTTAAATATTATATATTGTGCATGAGATAGAAAAATATTTGATGTAGTTTCACATTTTGAATATGCATATGATGTTTTAAATTTTCTTGAAAACATGCATAGTGTAAAAAATTATCCTTGTATTTCTAATGATTCATTTGCTGTGAAGGAGAATTACAATTCTCAAAATCAAGAAAATATTGATGAAGTGGAAAAAGAGAAATATGTTAAATCTTCCTTATGTTTGATGGCTAATTCAAGCAACGATTCCGATGACGAAAGCGATGAAAATGAGGTAACTCTAGAACCTCTTTCTTATGATAAGTTATTTGATGCATTTGAAAGCATGCAACAAGATTTAGAAAAACTTGCATCTAAATATGTTAAACTATTAAAGAAGTATAAATCATTGTCTATTGAACATAAAGCTTTGATAGAAGAAAATGTTTGTTTGAAGAATTGTGCTAATAATGTATTGTTGCATAATGAGATTGATGTATGCTGTGATAAGAAAAATCTCTTGAGTGATAAAATTAAATTTCTTGAAAAAGAGAATGAGAATTTCAAATCTTTATCTTGTGAATTGAAAACGAAATTGGATGATTTGAAAAACAAAAATGAGGAAATTGAATTTAGTTCATTGAAATTAAAAGAAGAAATTGCTAGTTTGAATGATAAAATTATTGACTTGAAAGCTAGCAATATATCTTTAGAAAATGATAAATTAGCCTTAAATGACAAAATTAAATTTCTTGAATGTGATAGTCTTGAAAATAATAATCTTTTGCATATGCTTAAAGAAAAGGAATTGCTTGCTACTAAAGAGCTTGAAGTAGCAAAAGAGTATATTAAGAATTTGAGTATTAATGCTCAACGATTAGATAAAACTATTGGCATGGATAAAGTTTTAAATGAGAAAAAGAGAGGCTATAGGGATGAAAATCCTTCATCTAGC
This sequence comes from Sechiopsis laciniata, assembly GCA_037833695.1. Classification (NCBI taxonomy): domain Eukaryota; kingdom Viridiplantae; phylum Streptophyta; class Magnoliopsida; order Cucurbitales; family Cucurbitaceae; genus Sechiopsis; species Sechiopsis laciniata. The sequence goes on from JBBMKA010051728.1 coordinate 17,422, forward strand.
TCTAAGAATATTTTTGTTAAGGGTACTTCTTATATGTCTAAAAGTATTTTACCCGATGTGCCTAATTTGGTTAGTTCTAATTGTGTGTCAAAGCATGAGAAAGTTAAGAAAATTAATGAGAATTCAACTGTAACGGCTCAGTTTTCCATTCTGGTTCTCCAGGTGTTCGGTCGTTTATTCGGGTGTTCGGTTGGGTCGTTAGGGCAGTTTGAGCCTTTAGGGGGCATTTTGGTAATTTTGCCTTTAGAGTCCGGGGCTGTTTCTATCATTTGCTGAGTTCGGGTTATTGCTACGATTTCAGGTTTCCAAGGTTAGAGTTGTTTTAAGGAAGCTTGGGGGTCCTTTTTTGTTAAAAGAGAAAAAGAGAAAAATAGTTATTTAAATTTTCCCTCGCCAGGACTCTATTTAAGCGACCTTTTCTCCAAATCTCAAGCCCTAGCCGCATTCTCTTCTTTTTCTTCCTCTCATCTTTGCCGAGAACTCCTATCCCTTTCCTTGCCGTCGATCCATCAAGCCCTAGCCGAGAAACCTATCGCTGACCAACATATCCATCGCTACCTTTCTCTTACCGAGTCAGCTCCTTCACCGATCTGAGCTGCACGCACCAACGATCACAAGCCCTCTCCATCGCCGATTGCTGCTCATCATAGCGCACAGCCCCTCGCTCGCCCGTTGCAACACGCACGCACTGGATCCCCTTCGTCCGTGAACGCCAACAGCGATCTCAGCCTTGCAATCGCGTCTCCACGTTTAGCCCCGTACACCTTCGTCGAGACGTTCTATGCCACAGCGTCGACGCAAGCAGCCCATTCGCCTCAGGTACGTTTCGCCCAAGCCCTTATCGTTCTCCATTGGTTTTCCTTGGCCTGATGTCAAGATCCGTCGATCCTTGTTCTATTCGCAGTCGATACCACGCCCGTTTGATTATCCAAGCTGATCCACCGTGTTGCGTTCACATTTGGTTTTCGCTCCAGCGAACCCTTCGCCCCAGCGAGACGTTTACCCTCAGCTTTGCCCTCACCTGCTCTCATTCCCGCGCACGTCTGCAAGCAGCTTTGCCTTCGCTGAAGCCTTGCTGCCGAGCCTGTCTTATCGATTTAGGGGTATTATTTCCCGCGCTTTGTGCCTTTGGTTACCTAGTGTTGTTAGCTATTAAATATTAATTGTGTGCTTGTTAATTGCTATGCCGAGGTAGTTACTCGTGTTGGTATTCTGCAACTCAAGGAGCATTGTTTTGTGTAATCGTTCTGCTTGCTTTCCAGGTAAGGATTTTTTTGTCGGGGTTGTGTAGACCCTGCACTTGCCACTGATAGTTTTTGGTTGTGTGTTACTGTTTTCTGAGCATGTTAATGGATAGGTGCTTGAACGATATTTCTGTTGATATACTTGTTAGTGGATAGGATTGTATGGCTTGTCTGATAAGACCTGGCATGTAGAATGTTTGTACCCTAAATTGCATCTTTCTGTTTATAGTGAGTGTTATATTTATCGACTATTAGCATTCTATATGTTATTGTGCAGTGTTATTGATGTTGAACTCTGTTAGCTCTAGGGTACTTCTTCTTAGCTAGATCTTGTTAGGTTGTCATGATCCAGAGGCTGAGAGTGGACCAACGTATGTGTCCCTACCGGTCAGGCTGTGAGGACAGATTCCTTACCCCCGGCAGCTGGGTGTAGAGTAGCTACCACACCGGCATAAGCCTAGTTTGTGGCCTGCTAGAGCGGGGTCCTTTCCTTGGTGTAAGC
>JBBMKA010051757.1:0-19161 GCA_037833695.1 Sechiopsis laciniata
AATATTTATAAAAAATATACCAATTCAATGAAATTAAAAAATATAAATATTAAAATAAAATAATATAATATAAATTGTAACATTATAAAAAAAAAAAAGAAAAAAAATCCCAAGTAGGATTTGAACCAGGGCCATGTAATAAAAAAAAGAATAATATAAACATTAAAATAAAGTAACATAATATAAATTGCAACGTTAAAAAAAAAAAATTTTAAAAGTCCCAAGTAGGATTTGAACCAGGGCCATGTAATAAAAATAAGAATTTGGTTGGTTCAAATACCATCAAGCCACACTTGTATTTTGTTAAAACAATGCGCGTTTATATATACAATTATTATTGGTTCTGGTTTAAAGAAAAAGAAACGGAATTGTGGGAACTACTTTTTGTAGTTTCTCATTTTTCCACCCAAATTAAGAAATGTTTCTTTTTATTTAGGGAACAAGAAACGGGAACAGTTACCAAACAAGTCCGTTTCTCAAAAAAGAAGAAACAAGAAACAGGAAACGAGAACGTTATCAAACGAGCCCTAAACGATTATTATTGTGCTATAAATATACAATATAAAATAGATTGTTGAAGGTAAATTCTCATTATTATTTGTGTTTGATGATAAAGAATAATTATTAAGATAATAAAATAATGAATATAATGAGAATCTTTTTTTATATATGTGTGACTGTTAGGTTTAGATTGTGCATATCTCAATTAATGCTTGATCATACAACATTTGGATATTAAAGAAACTCTTAGGAAATTAGTTTTTAGGTAGGTGATCACCATGGATTGAACTCATCACCTTAAGCACTCAAGACCCTCTTTGACCACTAAGTAACTCTATGATGGTTAAATGATTATAGATAATGTAAAGTGGTAGAAATAAGATTATGATCGAAAAGAATGGTGGTCTGATGATTTTATTGTTTGATGGTAATCGAGTTCAACACCATGGTCACGGGTTCGATTCTGATAATCTATATTTAGGCTCTTTAAGAGTAGTAGTACAATTTTTGTAAGGTTTGTGGTTCTTCCAACTTACGTTAAAAAAAATGAGAACTAATATTTGTCCCCGTGAAATTCACATTTTTTTCGCACGGATTGCTTCCATACATTAATTTTTTCAATTCAATATTTTTTGGATAATCATTTTAAATAAATAAATTTTCTTATAAAATATTTCAACTACATTGGTAATTATTAAATAAAAGTATTCATTTGAAGAAATAACTTCACCAACAAATATTTTATATATGAATATTAAATGGGTAAAATAAAGAGAAAAAAAATTAAAAGTAAAAATAAATGAGGATGGAGAATACATTCTCCAACTCCGTTTAGCCCAAAGATAATTTTTTTCCGTAGTTGCCGAAACGGGATCAACCTATAAGGGAAACTTTTAAGGTGTCTTTGGGGCATCAGTTAAGTTATTATAGATGGCGTTATAATAAACAATGGTTATTGTAAATAGAAGCTTATTATAGATAGTTTTGCATGTTTGGAGTGCAACAGATATCGTGATAAATAGTGTTTGGAGTACAGTTTATTACAATTGAGTTATGATAAATAGCATTTGTGAAACACAAGTTATTATAACAAAGGTTATGAAATTGTAACTTTTTTTGTAATAACTACGTTTAATTTTATAAAATAATATAAATAATTAACATACATTTTTTGTTGAACTTTTGATTAATATGGAACATAATGATGGATTAAAAATAATAATAATAAACATAATGTAAATAAGTAACATTTATTTCATTAGATAGTATAACTATTTTTCTAAGTTTATTTGACAAATTTTGTATATTGGTATGGTTAAGTACTTAAGGTTCAAATGATATTGAGAAAATTAAGAGACGGTGGATTCAATATATGATGAACACTTATCTATAAATTAATTTTTTATAGATTTTCTTTTTCATCCAAATGTAATAGAGTTATATCTAAATCTCTCACGATAGGCCAGAGAGTCATGAATATTAACAAATATGTACTAAAATATATTGGTATAGTTATAATTTGAGAACCTTGAATAAATATAATTTTTTATATCAAAATAAATATGAATTATTTTTTATATACATTTCATTTTGAAAGAAATTTATTAGTCAGTAAAAATGTGTAAAATAATAAAAATCAAGGGATTTGAAACATACATAAATAAAAACATATATTCACATTAGTTAATTTGTATTTACTAAGTTTTGAAGTAAATTATTATTCTAATCTAATATTTGTCAAATAATCACGAGTTAAACATTAAAAAATAATATGCATATATTATGTATAAAAAATGTATTAATAAAATAGTTATTCATAGTAAATATAAAAAGAAAGTCAATATATTCTTAAACCTTAGAGAGAAAAGTGCCATTTTTTGGGCTCTAGGTTATTTCAGTAGGGTTCCTTTGTGTGCGGTTGTGGTTACCATGGTGTGCACTTTATGGCCCTACGAGCTTATTTAGGAGGGACGTTGTAAGAACCCAACTTATAAAATAGTTCTAGACTCGATTCTTACTCAGCATGCATGATTCAAAATAGAAAATAACAGGATAACTGAAACCCACTTTATTCAATAAAAACTAGTTCAAAACAAAATAACTTAAACAAGGGTTCAAGCCTCTAACCAGAGTTTATTTAAAGGATCCTTAAATCAATCATATAAGAATAATTAAGAGAATCCCTCCTAACTAACATGTTGAATAATCAATAATGCATAATATAAAACTGACACAAAGGACTCCCCTGATCCATCAGCTCCTCCTCTAGCCATTCCAGTATTGTCCCAAGTTACCTGGTAGAAAACTACAAAATAAGAGTGAATACAAAGGTAATCAATAAGAATCCACAAACGGGGTACACACATATCAACACATCATCTAGCATCCTAGCAATACATGCAATACTAACATTCTGAAAACTTAAGTTAACAACATAACTCCTTTATGAGGGCACTCGTCCTATGGCCTTAACGATCAGCTCAACGCATTGATATGAACACTTAGGGGACGCCTGAAGTGTTTGGCTCTAGACAAACTGAGAATAGTGTACTGATGACACTCACTCGAATGAGCCGTCCTCTCAACATCCAATGCGTGTACGCATTCACCGCATGCTACTGTAAATCAAGTAAATGCAGGCCTACACATACAATCCTGGTCTAAGTCCACATGCCTAAACAAATGCAAAATGGTGTCCACTGATCCACAAAAGGTGGGAGGCCTTCGACACCCAACTGTAGCAGCCTGTTCACACCCATCACCATAAGCTAAGGATCTTTCCATGGCAGGCTTGCACCATGGTCCGAATCCCCACTCTAGTAGGCCAGAAACTAGGCTATACTGGGGGCAACATGTTACATCACATCTCCGGGCCTGAGAGGGCGGCATGTTACATCACATCTTCTCAGAGCCTCTAGATGATGACAACCTAACTACATAAATATATTTTAAGAGTGTTACATGCTCAGTTCCTTAACCGATCACCAAATACATGCTAACAGATAAAAACCATCCTTAGTAGTAAGCAAGCAGTAAACACATAACTCATAACATGCTAGCACTACAGTCAAATTATCACAAAGTACAAGACTAGAAACCTACACATGCTCAAGAATAGTAAAACACATATAACATCAGACAATTATCAATGAAGACAAGCGCAGGTTCCACACAACCTAGGTAAGAAATCCTAACCTGATAATTAATATAGAACAGAAATATGCTCGTTGAGCTGCAGATAACCAACCACGAACAATCTCACAATCTAAACAATAATTACTAATCAATCAATAAATATACAATCCTCAATCTAGTTGGGGACTAAAGGAAAATAAGAATTTACCCAAGTTCCCGAATGGACAACACACGAACCATGGTAGCAAAACATGTTGACTGGCATGTAACCACACTATTGCTACTAAAAAAATGCACAAGCACTGGTTGCGGGCGTGCTGGGGATCGGGATCATTGGTGTGTGTATCTATGAACAACGTCTTGGGACGAAGGCGCTGTAGAGGCTGCTGAGTGTGCGTTTGTGATAGACGAAGGCCGTAGGGCTGCTACGGGCGAGTTGTGATCGGTGGCTGAGGCGCTGGGCTGCGATCGACGGGGAAAAAGAACGATGGAAGGGTGACTCTAGAACACTCTGTGAACGATCGATGGAAAAGGCTGCGAATGAAATTGATCGTAGAACTCAAACCTCTTTTAGCCACATGATACTAAACCCATAATTTCAAAACTAGCCTCATTTGTTATGAAATCACGAATACAAGTCTGAAGCTCTTTAAATTATAAAATAGTCCCCAGGGGTGAATTTACCAAATTACCCCTAAGGCTAAAACTGCAATTAACGACCCAACGAACTCGAGTAACAGCTAGAAACATACGTGAAGAGTTATAACAAAAATTTGGGTTGTTACAATCAGTTGTGGGCATTTTGAGGGCTTCAATAGCAGTGTTGGCGGGGAGCATGATCGAAATTGAGAAGGGAACATCAAAGAGTTTATTTAGGGTTGTTCGGAAGGACGGTGAAGGTTAGAGTTTAAGGGAAGAAGCTAAAGAGAAAGTTGTGGTATGTTTATTTCAACATGTGAGTTTGTATAGAAGGGAGATGAAGATGTTGAGAAATTAAGCTTGAAGAAGGCAAAAGGGTGTAGGGCCAGAAAGAACATCGTTTGATCGCTGAAATACCATATATAAGATGAAGCTGTCAAACAGTGGAAGTTGTGTGTTGCAGAAGATGGAGAAAACAAAGATGGAGGGTGGCGCTGGGTTTTTTGTTGGTTAAAATAGTCTTTTTACCGAAGTAGTGGTGAAAGAACATATCTTATTATCGAAGATGACGAAGAAGGAAATGAAGAGTGCTCTAAAAGCTCAAACTAGAAGTCTGACACCGTCAATGGTGGTATTTCATCTCGTCGAAATAATGAATGAGATGAATGAGTGTTTCTTCAGAGGTAATAAGTCAAATTTGGTGGGTCGACTGGCTGATAAAAGGGACAACATATGTCGTCATGTGGGCTCCAGATACTGACAAAAGAACTATATACAAATATGCCTTTATCGATCGGTCGAGATAGCTAGAGACATGGTTTAGATCAGACAAAAGATTAAACCATTGGTTTGCTTCGGTTCCGTTTCAGTCCAATATTTTAGTTTTTTAAATCGATTGGTCTTTCAAACTTTTTTCACTAGCTCGATTAGACTGGATGTCTTTTGGGACTGGGCCTTTGCCTTCCTTCAAAATCTATGTGTGTCTTTCCCAGGTAGGTTACTACATCAAACTTGGTATTAATGTTCTTTTCATGGCTAAGGTTGGTTTTATTTCTTATGCTTTTGCATTCTCGGTAGTTGGAGTTATATGTTTAAGTAGTTTTGTTTGACTTTTGTTACATCGTTTGTGGGCTGAACTGATTGGTAAAAGTTGGTTCTAATAGAAAGACAGGTTTATTTAAGGGTTGGAGAAGTGCAACTTTTGGTCCAGGGTTAATATTCTCTTTGCTACTTTGGTGGGGCTCATTCTACTGTCATTGAAATTGACGTTTGAATATCCTTCAAAGTTTATCTTAAAATCCCCCAAGTTAGGGGAATTGATTGTTTATAGGTTTTCTCATATGGAGACAAGATACTTTATATCGGGTAAGACAATGAATCGAATGGCTTCCTTTTTCTATAGGGTTGGTCTTTACGCTATTTCTTCCTTTCAAAGTTGTAACGGCCCAGATTTTCGTTTCAGTTCTCCAGGTATGTTCAGTCGTTTATTCGGTTGTTCGGTTGGGCCGTTAGGGCAGTTTGAGCCTTTAGGGGCATTTTGGTAATTTTGCCTTCAGAGGTAGTTTCGTAATTAACTGGGGTTTCGAGACTTTTATGTTAAATTGCTGAGTTTGGTTATTTCTCGATTTCAGGTTCCAAGGTCAGAGTTGCTTTTGGGAAGTTTGGTTGTCTTTTTGGTTAAAAGAGGAAAAAGGGGAAAAATGGTTTTAATTTCTCCCTCGTCAGGACTCGAAGCCCAGATCACTTGGAAGCCCTATTTAAACCCTTCTCCATTTTCCAAAACCCTAGCCGCACCATTTCTCTTCTCACTTTCGAAAATTCTCTCCCTCTCCACTCTACCGAGAACACCCATTTTACCGAGCTCCTCTCGCCGAGCAGGCTTCACTCCGGATTCTCCATCGCCGATCGCTGCTCTTCGACGTGTACAGCCCCAACTCGCCCGTTCGTTCGCCTTTGCCGAGAGCAATAGCTAATCGCCAAGCCGTGCCTCCGTCTTCCTTGTGCGTCCGTAGCCTTGCAATCGCAGCATCGCGATCGCCTAGTCCCGCGCATTCTTCGCCGAGGCGTTCCGTGCCACAGCGTCTTCTCGAGCAGCCGTTCACCTTAGGTACGTTTCGCCCAAAACCTTTCTCACTCTTCGTGGTTCGTCTGTGGCTTGATGTAAGATCCGTTGACCTTGTGCTATTCGCAGTCTCGCGGTCGCCATTCCTCTTCGTCGTTCGCCTTCGCATGGCCCTTCGTCGCACGCTTGAGTTTGCAGCCGAGACCACGGCCGTTTGCTTATTGGAGCCGATCCACCGTGCAGCGTAACCTTAATTTTCGCTCCAGCGAACCCTTCGCCCCAGCGAGACGTTCACTCGTAGCTTCGCCTTAGCCAAGCCTGCTCTCGTTTCCGCGTACGTCCGCGACAGCTTCACCTTCGCCTTCGTCGAAGCCTTGCTGTTGTGCCTATCTTCTCAGTTTAAGGGTATTATTTTCTCGAGCCTTGTGCCTTGGTTACCTAGTATTGTTAGCTGTTAGAAATTAATTGTGTGCTTGTTAATTGCTATGCCTAGGTTGTACTTGTGTTGGTATTCTGTAGCTCAAATAGCATTGTTATAAGAAAATATGTGAAAATACTTAATAATACAAATGACTACATTTGCTATTTTTTTTTAAAGTAATCGTATTTGTAATTATTTTCTAGATCTGACTAATCTGGTAAGTCTTCCAAAAAATTATAAGGGTCGGTTAGGAATAAGTGGTTCAAATCATTAGTGCTGAAATTAGACAATAAAACAAACCAAAAGAATAGCCCACGACATATGCGAATAACCACATACTGCCCATCACACGATGCATGCATTTGGATACCAATTAGGAGTGTTCAAATAACCCGATAACCAAGAAAATACGATCAAACCAATTCAATTTGACAAGTTGGGTTAAACATATCAACTCTTTTGGATTGAGTTGGGTTAAAGTAAATGAAATTATAATGGATTGGATTGGTTCATGGGTTGACCCAAGCTAACCCAAATTCATTATTAACTTAAAAATATATATTTTTTACATAAAACATAATCATATATGTATATATTTATTTATTTTAAGGAAAACTTAAAAGATTAGTCAAATGTAGAAAATAATTACAAATATGGCCACGTTTTAAAAAAATAACAATTATAATCATTGATATTAATAATACTTTCTTATAATATTATATTAATAACACATAATATTGGTTGTAATCTAAAAAAAAAAACATAATACTGTATTAATAATAGATAATATTATATTAATGAGTATTTTATAATACAATATTAATAACTTTAGATGCAAATATTTTAAAATTTGCCTACATTTGTAATTATTTTATGAGAAGAGCACTTCAATACAATTTCCCTTACTTTAATTTTATTTAATTTCATTATTATTTTTGGATTTTTTTCAATTTTCAAAATTCTCTACAATATGTTTAATATCTTCCCTAATATAAATTTAAAGAAAAAGCAATAGACAATCAAACCCAAAAATATGTGTTTAGTCGCTCTAACACATAGAGTTTTGATGAATTTGGTCCCAAAAAAAATCACATTAACATACACTCTTATTACCAACCAGTTATTTTTTAGGAAGTCGGTTACCAACCCACCTGCAAGAAAGGTTTACCTAAACTGAAATATAAGTCTAAATTACCAAAGCCTAATTCAATTATGGTTCATATTACAACTACTGTTCCAACTTCTCATTATAATATGATGCTTGATTTGTTATAATAAAATATATATTGTTTTACGGTGGATAAATTATAAACTAGGATGTAGCTTCAATAGTTTTAAAAATTAAAATTGAGTTCATTTGGTCTTTGTAATTTAATCTTAAAATTGATTCATATGGTATGTTTCAAGTCAATTTAAATCAAAATTGATTATCTAATTAAGAATGATATAAATAATTTCAATTAAAAAGGTAATTGAGTGGGATAAGATTTCTACCGTTTATCAAAAAATAGTTTTTTTAAATTTTTTTTTTTTTAATATTAAAAAAACAAATTGGCTAGTTGATAAATCTCAAGAATTGAGAGTTAAGTAGCTTAAAACAATATGCTTTCGCAAGAACTTCGCTACATTTTAATATAATTCTGCATTCATTTTCGCTATAACACCATGTTTTGAGCTTAAGCGAAAATCCTTTAGTTTTCTGAAAAGGATATCATTTTAGAGGTTTGCTACAGCGAGAAGTGCATGATTGTGTGAATTTAAGTTGCGTTTTAAAAAGACCTGGTATTTCTAGTTTGATGTAGCATTCCTAAGGAGCGAATGAAGTGGATAGTGGACACCTCGCTCAAGGAAAGACAATTATCGCGAAGCAATAGAGACAAAGTGGAGCATGCCGCTACAACGAAGTGAAATCCAACGGGGTTGGATGCTTGGAAATATCTAAAGTAGAGGACACGTGCCAAAGATCCAAGTTTCATCCATTTAATCTCAGTCGTCTCTTTTCAACCGCTTTGCCACATGTCGACAAAGCGGATAGTGGAATAGAGAATGCCAGACAGAGAGCAAGCAGATAGCAGAGTAGGAAAGTTAGAGTAGAGGATCGTGGAGCAGAGGTTCACAGACGTTGTTTGGAGCCTTATAAATAGAAAACTTTCTCCGACATTTCAAAAGGTTGGCGATTTGAGAGTTGAATCTAGAGATCACAAATACTCCATAGTTTCCGACCAGTTTTTCTTCTTTCTGTTCTAGTTTAGGCCAGCCGGTCTCTTCGCTAGAGCCATTGTTTCTATTTGTCATTTAGGAAGCTTAGTTTATCGTTCTACGCTTGAAGCTATTGCAGTTTTGTAACAGGAGATTTAGCACCATCGGAATCATTCCAAGTTCGACGGTTTAACCATGAGTTTTCTATATCTTTTTGTTTTGTTATTTCATGTAATCATCGTAAAACTTTGTTGTTTTCATTCAATAAAAATGGAGCCTGTTTTGTGTTTATTTTGCTTTCTTTTTGCACTATGAGTAGCTAAACATTTAAACGGAAGGATATGGGTAAGTAGGGTGTTTTGGCTGTGTCATAGAGGTAGAGAGGAGCGAAGCAATTTTCATGTTGTACTTATCTTAAATACATTTTGTTCGTTTTTTAGGGAAAAGAAATAGGGTGAACTTGAATGTCATAACATTAGGTTTGTTAAGTTTTACTTGCAATTTAAAGAACGCTCAGAGATAAGGTTTTTACTAATGCTGAATGGTTGTTTTAATCGCTAGAGTTTGAGAAAACCTAGCCAGTACTCAAGAGAGCTGATGTTGAGACTATGCAGAACACTATGTTGTCGCGTGTGCTTTTTAGTTCACACTCACCCAAGTATACGCAGTCTACAGCAAGTAATAAGTAAATAATCGATTTCCATAGGGACTGTGATTTACCAAGGTTGATGTTTAGAAAACAGAATAAAGGTAACGAATGGGTTGATTTTGATAGGGTTATTTGCATAAAATAAGAATGAAAACGTAATGGAAGTAAACTAATTGAGATATAAGGCGCGGCTAGGGTACTTATGGAATGCGTTCACAATATTAGAAAGAAATGTGCGGTAAGGAATAACTATCATACTTCGTCTTACAAACGTTTGCTTTCGCATTCGCTCGCATTAAACCCAATTTTCGTTGCAACTCAATGTAATGATATTGGGCGCAACGTATGCAGTAGTTACGTGTTTATTCTTGAACTCCGATTTAAAGTTCAAAAGATTTAATACTAACCGACTGAACATGCAAACTAGCCTTCCCTATGTAGCATGAAAAATTTTCTGCCATTTCCTCTTCTGATTTACAACCTATTAGCTCATGTGGATGGCTGGTCGACACTTACTATTAAGTTAAAAACCTAGTTAATATGCTCCGGTTATTTCCTTCTTTCCTTCCTAAATCTATCTAACACATGCATAAGCTACTCCATTTCCTCTAACTTAGCATTTGAGAAATTAGTTCATAGTGCAGAAAAGAAACACAAATAACAACATAGCAATTGACATGCTAAAAACAGTATTACTTATGTAACGCCTCGGAATTTTGTAAATAGGTTTTGTTGAAAAAAAAAGAAGAAGAATTCATTTGTTTTGGAAGGGAAAAATAAAAGGGCTGGGAAATGGGTTAATGAGTTTAAAGAAGTCCTATTTATGTTTTTTTTAAAAAAGAGAAAACCTCATTTTTCCCCTTCTTCTTCTTCAAGCAAATCCTAACCCCACCTCTAGAGATAAAAGCCGGCGCCGACTCAGCTAGTCTCGTAGACCAGCACCAATCCACCCCTCCCGCGCAGATCTGCCCGCAGCATCGCGCCAGCCGGCTTACCTCCTCGAGCCCACCTGCGCAAGCCAGCGCCCACACTATCGTCGCCATCCATAGCGTGGCCATTTTAGCCCAGTCACGCACGCCGCTACCTTCAGCTTGTCTCATCCGTAGCCTTGTAGCGACGACCCTACTCGTCTGTTCCTTGCACTTCGTAGTCGCTTTCTTTGCTCGTTCGACATCAAATCTGTTGGAGGTTGTGGGTAAGTTCTCTTTCGCTGGTATTGGGTTTTGTTGGTGTTGGAATGGTTAATCTTTGGTTTATTTATTAGGTTATATTTGTTTGGGTTTTGTTATTGAATTGAAGCTGTTTAAAAAGTTTGATTGTGGTGTTGCTATTTGCTTTTGATATCTGTGGGTGAAAGCTTATTTTGTTTATGATTTTCTATTTATTTGTGTGTTGTGCTTCAAGATTATGGGGTCTTGGGTGCTACTTTGCATGTGTTTTAAATTATAATTTACTGTGAAACATGCCGGGATTATGGGGTCCTCGTGTGTTAATTTTCCTATTTCATGTTCTTTCGTTCTATGTTATGCTCGTATGATGTGATGACACGTGTTGGTTGTAGCTAGTCAAGATCATGTATATTAGTATCCTATTAGGAAGTGTGATGAGATTCTAAGCATGGTTGGTGATCTGTTAGGACTAAGCTATTAAATACCTCTAGTTTAGAATTGTTAGATGTCATCATCTGAGGCTATAGAGACACGACGTACTGTGTTTTCCTCGTTGGAACCGTTGAGGAGTGATTTTCCACACCCGATAGCTGGTGATGTGATGTACCATGCCACCCTCAGCGATGCCTAGTTTGTAGCCTTATAGGCGAGCCCTGATCATAGTGTACGCCTGCTATGTGAGGGTCTTAGCTTGGAGCGATAGGTATGAATAAGCTAACTCAGATCCCTGGCGAGGGCCTCTAGGACCATGACTCAGTGGAGACCTTTCCTTGTCGAGATAGACATGTGGACCTATACCATGTTGGCTTGTGTAGGCCTACACCTGACTAATTTACAATAGTATGTGGTGTATGCATACACGTGCCTGGTGTTAGGTAGATGGCTCACTTGGACCTATGTCGTCAGTAAACTAGTAGTGAAAAGTTGTGTTTGAGCTAGATAGTTGCGAACTTCATGATCTGTCGTATTATCTAGAATAGGTGAGTGTCTCAAGGGCCTTACAAGCGAGTCATGCTACGAATCTCATGACCAAGTAAAAAGTTAAAAGTGAAGTTGAGAATTGATACGTATTACTAGCATGTTAGACTCTACCTCATGCATTGTACCCCTGTTGGGGAGTTTTTACTGAGTATTCTTTTATACTCTCACCCTTTCTGTGGTTTTATTTTTCCACCAGGGACACCACTGAGACAATTAGGAGGAAGTGCTGAAGTGATCATGGGTGAAGCTTGCTGCGTTAGTGATTAGTGGATAGGATAGCTAGTAGTAGGGGTGAAAGAAATAACCAAAAATTGAAGAAACCAAACCAAACCAGTGGATCGGTTCGGTTTTCTGGAAATACATTAGACTTATCGGTTTTATTTTAAGAAAAATCAATTATTTTTTGTTCGGTTCGGTTTTGATTTGAAAAACTAATTAAAAAATCGAACCGAACTTATAGTATATATACCTCTCAAAATTAGAAACCCTAATTCATGTGCAGCCGTCTTTTCTTCCTTTCTCTCTCTCTCTCTCTCAATAGTCTTTCCCCTTTTCTATCGACTTTTCTTTCTTCAACGATAAAACCATCTTTGCTGCTTTGCTTCATCGCTAATTTCTCATCGCTCTCTTCTTTCTCACTTGACCTAAATACTCTAGAAACCTCATTGTCGAGAAAATAAAGGAAATCGTAGTTCAAATCGTCAATAATCGTTGTCATTATACTCGAAGAAGTCCTTGGATTATCAATTTCGTACATCTTCTTCTTCTACGTCTATTCTCTCTTATGTTTCTTCTTGTTATTTCTTTTTTTTTTTATGCCTAAATTTTAATTGGAACACAATTTTGTTTAATTTACTCTTTTGAATTTCATATTTGAGAACTTCATGGACCTGGGATTTTGTTTCCCTTTTCATTTTTGTTGGACATTAGAAAGACATACCATTGTTGTGTGTGTTTTTTTACTTCTGTGTTTCTTTGTTAACGAAAGAAAAAAAAATTGTTCTTAATTATTTTGGGGTTATCTTGTTGCAATAGTCGTTTCTACTTTCTAATTCCTCTCTTCCCAAAAAACTATTCTATTTGTTTTTGCTTTGAATCGAGTTTTCTTAATTTTTGTAAGAGAGATTTCAACAGAGATGGTTGTTTGTTTGTGACTGTAAAATTTATTTTCATTTTTCTTCATTTACAGAAAAAAATAACCTTAATAATATTAATACTGCTCAGAACCAAAACTGATCCAGAACCGAATCGAAACCGAGCAAGAACCGATCCAATGGTTCCAGTTTCTATTGGACATTAATTTGGTTCTATTAAATGAAAAACTGAAGATATCGGTTCGATTGTCGGTTTGTTTCAAAACCAAACCGAAATCACCACTAGTTAGTGGTGTATTATTTCCTTATGGCATGTTATTATAGAACTCCTGTTATTTCCATTTGAAACTTTTTTAATTGTTGGGCGTGAATTATAATGGGCCAGGTTCTTCATTTTGGTTGCCCATCTATGTTTTCCAGTTGATTCGGTTGTTTGTTTGGCCGTTAGGGAAGTTTTAGCCTTTAGGGGCATTTTGGTCATTTTACCCCTAGGGTCGGTTTAGTGATTTATGGAGCTTCGGAGTTGTTCTGCATTTTGTTCAATTGGGTTGTTTTTATGGTTTCAAGCTTTCAAGGCTGTTGTTGCAGTTTGGAAGGAGAGCCGTTTTTACAAATTTAAGAGCTCGGGGGTTAGTTTTGTAATTGCTAGGAGGGAAGGCTTTTAGGTCGATTAAAAAGAGTTATGGAACCTTTTGATTTTATATTTATCAAGCACAGAGACAAAAGCCAAGTTTCCTTTTCTTTCCTCTTCTCCTTCGATTTTTTTCCTTCTCTAAGCCCTAGCCGAGAACTTTCTTCTCCTTGCCGCTGATCACCTCGTCGAATCGAGCCTCACGCATCTCCACCGAACAGCCCACGCACTGTGAAATCTAGCCTAATCGTAGCCCTTCGACGATCACAATCGCTGCCCAGCGTACACGCCCGTGCATTCTGCCCTCACCCGATCTCATCATGATCGTTCGCCGCGATCTCATGCCCACCCTCACAGACGCAGCCTTCGATCCGCACATGTCCGCGCCGCTGATCGGCTCATCCACATCTTTACAGCTGCTCGCCCGCTCGTTCACACACGTCGCACCGAGTAGCCTTACCTTCGTTTACGTAACAACCACCTCATCGAATGCACGCCCAAGCTCACCATCGTTGAGCCCTTATGCACGCACCAGCCCTGATCTGTGTAGTAGCCCCGTATGCACACGCTGCTCCACCCAGTAGCAGAGCCTTGCTGTCGCACGGCCCCGCGTGCACGCTTGCGTCACCTTTACCGTATCTGCCCTTGTCCTTGTCGTAGCTGAAGCCCTGTATTGTTGACCCACCATTCGATTTGGGTATTCCCTATTCCCGAGCCTGGTTGCTTTTGGATGTCTAGTTAATTAGTAGATGTCCAGTTGTTAATTACTTTATTATTAATTGTCTAAGGTGCATATTCTTACGTGGTTGGTTTTGCAGCTCGAGGAGCAATTATCTGTTGTTGTTTATTTCCAGTTCTCAAGTAAAGATTCCTTGTCGGGGTTGTATGGACCCTGCGCTTGACATTGATTGTATGCTAGTTGATTGTTATTGTTTAAATAGCATGTTAGTGGATAGGTCCTTGTTGCTTGTGCTGCTTGATGAATTACTTTTAGTGGATAGATTCTTGTTTGCAGGTTTACTGTCATTTGAGCATGTGCTAGTGGATAGGTCTTTTCTTGTTTATTACCGTTGTCTGAGCATGTGCTAGTGGATAGAATTCTTGTGACTTGTCTAATAGGACCTAGCACGTAGAATGTTGTACCGTGGATTGCACTATTCTGTTTGCAGTGGCCGATATATGTCTTGACTATTCGTATTCTGAATGTTTAATTGTGCATTGTGGTTGATGAACTTTGTTAGCTCTAGGGTGCTTCCTTCTTAGCTAGATCCTTTTAGGTTATCATCATCTAGAGGCTGAGAGTAGACCAACGTATGTGTCCCCACTGATCGGGTTGTGAGGATAGTTTCCTCCCCGGCAGTTGGGAGTGGAGTAGCTACCACTCTGGCAGAAGCCTAGTCTGTGGTCTGCTAGAGTGGGATCCTTTCCTTGGTGAAAGCCTACCTTGGGACAACCTTAGCTTCAGGCAGTGGTGTGTACAGGCTGCAATAGTAGGGTGCCGAGGGCCTCCCACCTGCTGTAGATCAATGAATACCTTTTTGAGTCTTAGGCATGCGTACCTAGACCGGCATAGTTTATGTAGGCCTACATTTACTGATTTACAGTAGCATGCGGTGTGCTCGTATGTACATTATAGGCCGGAAAGAGAGCTCCTTTGGGCTAGTGTATCAGTACATCTTTTCGTTCCGTTTAGAGCCAGACACTTGGGTACTCTCCCAAGTGTCCAGGATCAGCATAGAAAGCTGATCACCTTAGCCGAGAGTTGATAACTCACTGAGAGATCAGCAGTGGATCCTTTGGCCGAGAGTTAGAGATTCTTGAGGTTGAACTTACTGTTGATTTGACATGTCATGAGATTACCTGCTTGTTTGTTTGGCTTGCTTGTATGCTAGGATGCTAGATGATGTGACTTACGTACTGTACCGTGGCTGGGGATTCTTACTGAGTGCCTTTGTACTCACCTTTATTTCTGTGGTTTTTCCACTAGGTAACTTGGGACAACACCAGAGCGGCTAGAAAAGGAGCTGATGGATCATGGGAGTCCGCTGTTTAGCCTTAGCATTTTATTATCTTTGTTCAGCATGTAGTTAGGAACAGAGTTCTATTTTCTTTTACAATTACGTTTTGAATATGTTTTAATAATCTCTGGCCAGAGGCTTAACTCCCTTTTTAAATTTTATGAAAGGATTTGATTAACTGTTTCTGAATGGATAAAACAGGCATTTGCTTTATTGGTTTTTGTTTTTAAGTTTATACTTGAATGTATTTGAACCATGCATGCTGAGTAAAAACTAGGTTTAAGACTGTTTTAGAGTCGGGCTCTTACAGTTGGTATCAGAGCTCAGAGTCATAGATTCTGTAGACTAACCTACCGAGTTAGGTCATTTGTCCCCATGATATTAGCACTCCAACGGCCATCAGGTATGTCAAAAGTTAATTGTTTAAGGGTTTTGTTTATAGTACTTGCATCTAGCATACATATCTTAACCTGTTGTTGGTAGTGTTGGTCCGAGCATGGACTGACTCAGTTTGTTTGAGTGTAGATCGTGAGAGATGCCGATTACACGTAGTGGAGCTGGGACGTGAGTTGCTGCCAACAGAGGTGGTGGCACCGAGCTAGATGTAGAGGAGACCACGTTTAGAGCTGCTCCGACTATTAGGCCACTTTTAACCCCGACTGTTGTATTGCCAAGAGGAGGAGCAGAGACTGGTCCGCCTCAAAGTGCCGGTCCTGGAGTGGAGTTTACTGCAGCCATGAGAGACATGGTTAGGGATATGTTAGCTGAATAGAAAGCAGAGACTCAGGCCCTTTTGGCAGCACAGTAGGCAGAGACCTAGGCCCAGATGGCCCAGTTTGCACAGATGTTCCAGCAGGCACCGCCAGCGGTTCACGTAGCACCCCTTGGTGGCGCAGTAGTTCCTTTGGTAGGGCAGAGAGTGCCTCCAGCCCAGTCAGCTCAGCATGAGCCTGTTGTTGAGCCAGAGATTCTTGAGGGTGCCGCTGAGGGTGGCAAGTGGCTCAAGGACTTCGTTATGTGGAATCCTAGGGAGTTTGCTGCATCTGAGAACCCACTGGAAGCAGCAAAATGGCTAGCCCATTTAGAGTACATTTTTCGAGTTATGGGTTGCCCAGATGTGCAGAGGTGGAGGTGTGCAGCACACGTGTTGACAGAGACAGCCATTTGGTGATGGCAGTCCACTGATGGGGCCAGACTTGTAGGGTCTCCACCGGCCACTTGGGAGTTCTTCAAGATCGAGTTCAGGACTCAGTACATTAGTGAAGAAGCCCAGTAAGAGATGGTAGAGGCTTTTGTAAATCTGAAACAGGGTGATGACAGTATTACCGGTTATGAGAAGAGGTTCTCAGAGCACAGTTATTTTGCTCAAGAACTAATTGCTATAGAGACTTATGCCAAGACCGTGGCTTTGGCCAAGACTTATAATAGAAAGTATCTGGTTGTGAGAGCCCTTGTTGTAGCAGTTCAGAGTGGGGCAACCAGTTCGGGGCAGAAAAGGAAGTTTGAGTCTTCTGAGACTTCCTGGCAGGGAGGCCAGTAGCAGCATTGTCAGGTCCAGCACCAGGGCATAGATCAGAGACGACAGTAGAGTCGTCAGCAGGGCGCTGTTAAACAGCCGCCTCTGTAATGGCCCAGTTTTCCATTCTGGTTCTCTAGGTATGTTCAGTTGTTTATTCGGGTGTTCGATTGGGCCGTTAGGGCAATTTGGGCCTTTAGGGTCATTTTGGCAATTTTGCCTTCAGGGGTCCAGGGCTATTTTAGTCGTTTACTGAGTTTGGTTATTCCTTCGGTTTCAGGTTTCCAGGGGTATAATTGCATCTTGGAAGCTTTTGAGTTCTTTTGGGGTTAAAAGAGAAAAAGAAAGAAATTAATTGCTAAAAGTGCCGTCGCCAAGACTCAAAGCTGAAACCCTTGAAGACACGTGTCACAATCCTTTTGAATCCCTCTTTTTGGCCGAGACTTATAACCTAGCCGTACCCTTCATTTCTTCCCCAAATCCCATTTTCTTTCTTTCTTATTCTCTCAAATCACCGAGAGCATCTCCACCCCAGATTCTACCAGAAAAACTCCATCACCGATTGCTGCCCTTCGTCACGCACAGCCCTAGCTCACCGTTCGTTCGTCTAGTTCTGCTCATCTTCACCGAGACGTTTCGTGTCTCCGTCTCCCCTTGTGCGTCTGCAGCATCGCGATCGCCTAGTTTCGTGAACCCTTCTCCGAGACGTTCTGAGCCGTAGCGTCTTCGAGAGCAGCCGTTCACCTCAAGTACGTTTCGTCCAAAACCTTTCTCGTTCTCCGTGGGTATTTCTGTGGCCTATTGTTAAGATCCGTTGACCTTGTGCTATTCGCAGCCTTGCGGTCGCCATTGCTCTTCACCGATCGCCTTCGCATAACCCTTTGTCACAAGCTCGAGTTCGCAGCCGAGACCACGCCCTTTCGCCTATCAGAGCCAATCCATCGTGCAGCGTTCACCTTGGTCTTCACTCCAGCGAATCCTTTGCCCCAGCGAGACGTTTGCCCTCAGCTTCGCTCTCACCGAGCCTCGCCTGCTCTTGTTCCCATGCCCGTCCGCGAGTAGCTTCGCCTTCGCTGAAGCGTTGCTACCGAGCCTGTCTTCTCGATTAGGGGTATTGTTTTCTCGAGCCTTGTGCCTTGGTTACTTTGTGTTGTTTAGCTGTTAGATATTAATTGTGTGCTTGTTAATTGCTATGCCTAGGTTATTACACGTGTTGGTATTCTGCAACTCAAGAAGCATTTTTTGTGTAGTCGTTCTGCTTGCTTTCCAAGTAAGGATTTCGTTGTCGGGGTTGTGTGGACCCTGCGCTTAACATTGATAGTTTTCTGGTTGTGTGTTACCGTTTTCTAAGCATGTTAGTGGATAGGTGTTTGAACGATGTTCCTATTACTGAACATGTTAGTATATAGGCTTGCTTGTTTAATTCCTGACAATATACTTGTTAGTGGATAGGATTGTATGGCTCGTCTGATAGGATCTGGCATATAGATTTCTGTACCCTGGATTGCACTACTATGTTGCGGTGACTGTTTTATTTGTGATTGTGATATGCTGTATGTTATTGTGCAATGATATTGATGTTGATCACTATTAGCTTTAGGGTGCTTCTTCTTAGCTAAATCTTGTTAGGTTGTCATCATCTAGAGGCTGAGAGTGGACCAACGTATGTGTCCCCACCGGTCGGGCTGTGAGGATAGATTCCTTACCCCCAGCAGCCAGGTATGGAGCTACCACTCAGTATAAGCCTAGTTTGTGGCCTGCTAGAGCAGGGTCCTTTCCTTGATGCAAGCTTGCCTTGGGACAACCTTTAGCTTCAAGCGTTGGGTGTGATTCAGGCTGCCACAGTATGGTGCCGAGGGCCTCCCGCCTGCTATGGATCAGTGCTCGCCTTTTCAAGTCTTAGGCATACGTACTTGGACCGACATAGTTTGTGTAGGCCTACATTTATTCTCTTTGCAGGAGCATGCGGTGTGCGCGTACGTGCATTAGATGCCGGGAGGAGAGCTCCCTCGGGCTAGTGTATCAGTACACCTTTCCTTACAGTTTAGAGCCCGACGCTTATGTACTCCCCCAAGTGTCTAGGATCAGCATAGTGAGCTGGTCACCGTAGCCGAGAGTTAGAGACTCTTGAGACTCTAGGGGTTAT
>JBBMKA010051776.1:4946-19155 GCA_037833695.1 Sechiopsis laciniata
CTAACCTAGCCTATTGAGTGATGGAGGGAGAGCCCTAACTAGTAGGAGTGTTCAAACAATCCGAAATCCAAATAATTCGAACCAACCCAACTCAATTTGACGAGTTGGGCTGGGTTTAAAACATTTTTAAGTTGGGTTGGATTCAAAATCATGAAATATTCATAGGTTGGGTTGGGTCAAGGGTTGACCTAAAATTAACCCAACCCAACCCGTTCAACCCGAATTAATTATTTTATTTATTATTTATTATTTATTTTAACTATAACATAATTATATATGCATATATTTATTTTATTTTATTTTATTGTTAAACTTTTTATTTTCCCATATTCTTTAATATTTTTTTTAAATCTTTATAATCTATATATCATGATAAAATATATCGTCAAATTATGTAATCTATCTTTGTTGGTTTTAATTATATATTTATTTTATAGAAGTTGAATTATACCATCTATTTTTGTTATTTTAATTATCTATCTATTTTATGTTTTATATTTGGAATCATCTATGTGAACCATGATTTTATAATTAATAGTAGATGACTTTTGATTGTATATTATTTTACGTATATAATATTTATATTCATTTCATTACCTTGATTGAAGATTGTATTATGTTTATGTATAATGTAAGATTGATTTGATAAAAGATATTTATAATCTATTATTGAACCCGATGACCCAATCCAATCCAACCAAAAAATATAAGTGTTCTGTTGAGTTTGGTTGTTTCTTTAATTGGATTGGATTAGGTTAGAAAAATGACTTATCCGAAAATTTGAGTTGGGTTGAAAACGTCTCTCAACTCAATCCAACCCATATTCACCCGTACTGACTAGTTAAGTCAACACTCATTGAGAGGGCACCACCAAGCGAGATCGAGGCCAACACATTGACATTTAGATAGGGCTTGGTTAAAATTGATTTATTATTCTTATTTATCATATACTTTATCATATTTAAGTTTGAAACTTACCGAATACTTGTTTACTTAGTATTACACTAAATTATTTTCAAACACACATTTGATCGCTATTATTTAAAAGCTATAACAATCTCAAACTAAGTCGTATGTAGTTTAGAAAACAATTGAAGAGTAAATAAACTATTAACCTAAATAATCATAAGATTAACAACAGAAAATGTACAGTTTAAGGAGGTTTGTTTAACCAATTAAAAGGTTAATTTGACTTTTAAGATAGATTCGGATTTATCTTTCAATGGGCATCGAAATCTTATAACTCAAGAACCAATTGGTAGGACTTTATATGGTCAAACCAAACTTCAACTAAAAAACTTGAATGAAAGAGAGAGAAACATAAACTACCAAAAAAAAAAAGAGAAAGATATTCTATTCTTTGGAGATGTGGACAAGAAATTTGAAAATAATAATAATAATTTAAAAATGAGATTTTATTCTTTTGGTAAGTTTAGTATACTAATTTTGATGTTGGGTATCTAATAGTTTTTTTTTCAACTTTATCATCATGAAATGATTTAGTGGTAAAAAAGGTCATGCAAAATTAGTTTGTGTTTGATTTGATTTATTAAAGCCACATAAATAAGAATTAATTTTATACATATTTTTTTTATTGTGCAAATATTATAGGATTAAAGGGTATGTTTCGTGTAAATAGTATTGAGAAGTTGTCCCACATTGCTTATGAGAGAAAACTCATGGATATGTAAGTGATGACAGTTATTTTTATTGATACGTGACATTTCGAGTAAAACCAAAAGTAAATCTATGATATATGTTTAAAGTAAATAATATCATACTAATGTAAAAATATCTTTATCAAATAGTTGAAGTGCCTGTCAGCAAAATCGAGCACTCAAGAATGTTTTTATTTAAGAAAATGGAAGGCTTCTATATAGACATTTATTTTGTGTCCTATAAATCCGTCTTAGAATTTATCAGTGCATCTAACAAAACATTAACTTTCAATATTGTATTCAATAAACTTGTGAATTCTACAAAAAACATGCAATAAGTTAATAACACGTAGAAACACAAAGTTAAGAGCTTATGCATTTATTATTTTTATTTTTTAATTAGTTCAAGCGTGTGCATTTATTAGACACAAAAATAAAGAAGAAAAAAACTAAAAAAAAAACTAAATCTTGTTTTATACTTTCTGAAAAATAAGATCTATTTAGACATAAAATTAAACTTTTAGAAACTTATTAGACACTTTTTAAAAATATAAATTCCTTCATCAAATTGGTTGGATTCTAAATTTGAAAATACAAATGGTAATGAAGTAGAGCACAACTCATTGATTACTTTAATGGATGAAAATGTCAATAAGTGAGTATCATTTATGATTTATTCCCTCTAAATATGCATATTCTTTTTCCAAAATAAAAAAGTAATGGTTGAGAAAATTTTCTTTTATATATAGTACAATCTTGGTCTATCCTTGAATTGAATCTAGCCTCATTTAGCAGCAAACAAATTCTTATGAACAAGCATATAGAGATTCGTCGGCCAGCATTGAAAAACATATATTCTAATTCGAAAGAACATAAAGTTTTTTTTTTTTTTTTTAATTTTGAAGCATAAAATCTGACAACCTGGTTCATATCTTTCAATACATGCATACATACATATGTTCCTACAAACCTTATGCTTAATTAATTAATGAGGATTTTGACGGCTGCAATAAGAAAATATTGGATAAGTTTATCATTTTTTATTGTTTAGTATTATTATATAACATAAAGTCACAAGTATACGCAAAAGGTGCAAAAAAGTTTTGAGAGGAATCATATTAATATTATTTTAGGATTATAGGCTCTATAGAAATACAAAATTTGGGAGAAATATTATAACTATGTTTCTTTATTATATGAAATTAAAATTTGTGAAAAGTTGCTGGTTTTGCAGGGGAAATTACTCAATCATGCCGCCACAATATAATGGTATCGGTTGTATGTGAATTTGAAAATTTACATACTCACCAAAAAGTTGGTGGCGTGGCGCATTGGTCTCATTATTTAGTAGTAATTTAGATCAACACCACGATCATGGATTCGATTTAAAAAATCGATATTCGGCTCTTATAATATTTGGGAGCTATATAGATTCATTGTGTAGAGTTTGTGGTTCCCCTCTCCTAATTTATACTAAAAACAAAAAATACATAGTCCCTAGTCTCTAATAAGGTAACTATTTTGAAAATTTACATACTCACCAAAAAGTTGGTGGCGTGGCGCATTGGTCTCATTATTTAGTAGTAATTTAGATGAACACCACGATCATGGATTCGATTTAAAAAATCGATATTCGGCTCTTATAATATTTGGGAGCTGTATAGATTCATTGTGTAGAGTTTGTGGTTCCCCTCTCCTAATTTATACTAAAAACAAAAAATACATACTCCCTAGTCTCTAATAAGGTAACTATTTGATATAAATTTAAAGCTCTCTCATACATTTGATGATATAGTGTCAGGACGCAAACAAAGTATCCCTATCCCACATTAATTAGATGAGGGGAAGATCTGACAACAATGATCATTGGTATAGTGAGGTTTTTTTTGGGTGAAATAAAAGCAAAATCACAAGAATGTATGCCCAAAGTGAACACTATCATATCAATGTAGAGATTCGGGGTAAGGCTGCTATCCTTATTAATTGGTATCAGAGTCGTGCCCCTAACTTAACCATGTCGGTAGAACGCCCCGGTGTAGGAAAAAGACGTTTGGAGCCTGAAGACAAAAATTTGTAATAGATTTACCACTCTGGTAGTGTACTCTTAAGAGAATAGAAGTTCAGGAAAAGAGAAGTTAGTCGGATATAATAGTTATTCTGGTAATCCAAGGAGGGGGTTGAATCTTTGGTGTCGAATGTAGAAGATGAGTCTACAGAGAGGCTCGATGAAACTTTGTTTCAGGAGAGGATTATTGGGATGTAAACAAAGTATCCCACATTGGTTAGATGATGGAAAGATCATGAGTATATATATAAGTGTGATGACAACAATCTCCATTAAGGTACGATACTTTTTGTGTCAAACCAAAAATAAAGTCATGAATGTGTATGCCAAAGTAAACAATATCACATCAATGTGGAGATTTAGGTAGGGTTATTGTCCTTATCATAAGAACTTTCAATAATTTTGCAACGACCTCCTCAACAGATATGAAAAAGAAAATAATCATTTAGAACCACAAATTGGTTATATGTTAAGACAATATAATTGTCTGTATTTGAACTTTAGCTAATGTGGATAATGATAACATGGATATTATTATCTGCATTTGGTATGCACGTAACTATAAGCAAGAAAATTTTAAGTGGGCATGATTCAAATTGTTTATAAAAAAAGATTAAAATGGATAATGATTATCTAGGTCATCACGGTTCATTATCTAAACACAATAATGAAGCCCAAACACCCTTCCAGTGATCGAAAAATGAGAGGAGCATAAATCATATATTCCTAAAGAGTAATTAAATAAGCTATATAGTTAACTACCCAATCTATAATTGTAACCCTTCAAAAGATCAAAAAAGGCAAAAGTTGATGAGGATAATTTGATTGTCTTCACCCATTGTAGGATTATGGAAAAATGAAAATAATGAAAAGAATAGGAAAGAAAATTATTATGGGAAGAATGATTAAATTGTGTTTGAGATGAAGAGAAAGATTATGAATACAATGATTATTTGTGATTGGGTTAAGGAAATGATTATGGAAAAACTAACATAATGAGTATGATGAAAGGAAAATAGTGATGTGAAGAATAAAAAGATATCACATGAGAACAAAAAATAATTAGAAAAAGAATAAAAAAGTAATTTTTTTAAAGAAAAAGCAATTATGGAAAGAATGTTTCTCAGTGACCAAAATACTAAGAATCATTCTCATTTTCATTCTCTTCATTTGTTTTTAAAGCCACGAACACACCCTTACTATA
The DNA here is from genome assembly GCA_037833695.1 of Sechiopsis laciniata. NCBI lineage: Eukaryota > Viridiplantae > Streptophyta > Magnoliopsida > Cucurbitales > Cucurbitaceae > Sechiopsis > Sechiopsis laciniata. The sequence goes on from JBBMKA010051776.1 coordinate 9,874, forward strand.
CAATTGAAGAGAACAGGTCCATTAAGAAATATGAAGAGTTACTAATGTAGGACAACCATTCAAAAAGACCAAACGTAAGGATGTCAAGTGATTAAACCAACAAAATCATAAACTAATTCCTACGTGAGGAGGTGGTCACTTAGACTAGTGAGCCAACATGACGGTAGAGGTGTATAAGAATTGAATTGGATCGGATTAAGAGTATATTTTAGATCCACCCGAAAGTTAATGGATCACTCTTCAAACTCAACTTTACTCAATTAGAGAAATAATCCAATCCGTTCACACAAAATATGCATTTTTGTTAATATATATACATCAAAAGTAAGAGGTTGAATGGACTCAGAGCTAAGACTTCTTTAAAATATTTTTTTTTGTTAAAAACATTTATTTATATATCAAAAGTGAAATGTTCATTGGACTCAAAACCTAAAATAAATGTGACAAACACAAAGCTTGACCTTTTAAAGGCCAGGAAGGAGCCCAGCCTACAACCTTACTGCCATTGAACTTTTTTGTGCTATTAGTAATTAATATGTCGATTCAAGTTGAACACACCCAAATTTTTGTCAACCCACGAACCAAACAAGTTTCAGGCTGCATTTGGACTTAACCCAACCTAAACTGAAAAAAGAAAAACAAAAAAAAAAGGACCAACTCAACCCTTACGATTTGAGTTTGGTAGCCCAAGTTCGTTGGGTTACTGGTTGTTTTGTCTATCCCTACATGATAGTTTGTCTTGCTATTGAATGAAATAGCTAAAACATAATTTGATCACGAGAAAGCAGGAAACATGCAGTCTCTCAAAGATGAATGAACCTCTGCACATTATATATCTCAAACAACAAATCAACCTTGTCTTACAAGCTTTTAGTACAGATTATGTTCAAGTAAGTCGTGGAGCGACAAATCAACCAAAATCCTGAACACGATAGGTCGAAGTCAAAAGTTTCGATCGAGAAAGGAGAACAGTAAATATAGTATTAACTAAAAGGGTCCAATGTTCCATGATTTGGTCTGCATAACAAAGCAAAACAAACGTACATCTATCCAGAGTTGTAGCATGCACTCGTAAGTTCTAAAAATATTATATTATGTCCAATACTATCAGCTAAGCTGCTGTAAACAGTAATAGAATTCAACCTTGATGCTCTTCAGAAACCGTGCATCTTGATATTTTCCTTCTTCACAATACCAGCCTATCAATGCAGAACAAAAGAAAAAAGAAAAAACATATATTAAAATTATTACCCAACAACAGTATCTATAGTCACAAATAAACTATTCATTCACTCTCATATCAATTATATACTCAATCATTACCTGCACAAGGAAGGTAGACACATTCTTTCTTTGGTCTCCCTGTAGTTGTATAACCTGCAGGGTTAACCATTACAAGCGATGTTAAACAAAGAAAGAAAAGCATTTTCTTGTAACCATTTTGATAGGATCCGAACTAGAACGTAACACTATATTGGAAAATGAAATAAAAGATAAGTCAAGTTGTTGATTGGAACATGGGGCCTCCCTTTCTAGAGAATACACTCTAGAAAGATAAACATTCACTACCATCCCCTTTTTTTTGGGAAACCAAGAAATCGGAACTTTTCTCCAAGTCTCCACTATAGCCGGAATAACCACGCTTGTCCCTTATCCAAGCCCCGAGAGACATCAAAAAAATGGAGACACGATAGATGTCTACAAATTAATGTCACAGGTGAGTCTCGAACCTGAGACTTTGAGAGAAGCACACCTTCAAAGCCCAAGCCTTTGACCACCACCCATCCCCCATATTTATAACCATATTATCTAACTAACTCTCTCACTAATTGCCCAAATGACCCTATAGTGGTATTCCTAATTGCTCTAGTGCTCACTACTCAATGATACAAAAAATACAAACTCCCAAAAGGGAGAAAGAAAAACGAAAAAGAATAAAACATAACTAAGGAGAAACAAAATCTTACTATGTGTTATATGCAGCAGTACCAACACCCTCTAACTTCTAGGTCATGATATACATAACCAAACCAGAACCTAAACAAACAGTTCACAATGGGCTCCTAAGTGAATGGTCATAGGAAATAACCCATACTCTATACATACATGAGGGCAGGGCGAGGGAAGTTAATTGAGGAAAACCGTACTTTCTCTTCTTATTGCCCAACCGAGTATTACTATTATTCTTGACCCCCTCCCTCCCCCCATTGTTCTAATACTAACCCCTCCACCACCCTTAGCTTCACGTCATCAAGAATCAGAAACTCTCTTTTAGTTTTAATGGTAGCATTAACAAAAAGGAGCCTAAACACAAATCATTTAGAGTGGGGAAACGGACCTGGCCTAGCTCAGGATCTTGCACAACTGTGCCATTGCAGCAAAATTCTTTCTTTAGGTCCTTAAGTATCTTGTTATAACTAAATTCCTTCTTCAATCCTTGGACAGTTGTCAGACTTTTTCTCCCGTTACGTTGCTGTATGCGCACATGAACATACTCTTTTGCCCCAGCTCCTGAGTCCTCAGCATTTGCATCAGCAAATGGGTCTAACCATCAAATAAAATGAATTAATTGTCAGACTTCATAAGCAGTACAACAACTTCCTAAAAAGTAAAAACCCCAATAACAGGGAATCGTGAAGCTACCAAAAGCAGTTGGAATCTGCGCGTTGAATTCAGACATGAAACTTGGCTGTCCGGGGTAGAACACAGGTAACCAGCAAACAAATTATGCTCTTTCAATTCAGCCGCTCAAAACTGCAAAACATAAAAGATCCAGGGATAAAACCACAAGAGTCCAAGACACAGAAACTGCTATTCAATTACAATAATATGATCCACCCCAGATCCCCATAGCTCAAAGTTCAGCTATCAATCTTTGATCCTCCAGATCCCCACAACCCACACCTCAAAATAGCAAATACTCAATAACTCAAAACCACAATCATAAAAGTAGCAAAAACCAAAACTTGGTAGATAAAAACGCAGCTGAGAGTTTCTTATTACACTGCTTATTTCTTGTTCAAATCAACGATCAAACAAATTGAAGAAAACAAAACGGCCTAAAAGGGATCAAATCAAACAATTAAACAAACCCAATAACCAATCATATCTTCAAATTAAGATGTCAATTATTACGTCAAAATCTCGCCAATATTACAGAAAAACAGAACCCCACAAAAGAAACACGCACAATCTAAGCAGCCCACAAGAGAGAACAAGCAAACTCAGGATAAAAAACAGAAAATTGTTCATAACAACGAAATCAGACAAAAGGGTTCACTTAGAAAACATCAAAACACGTAAATCCCAGAAAATTAACGGATCTCAAGCTTCGATCACAGAAAAAAGAAACCCTAATCCTGGAAAAAAAAAAAACTGGAAATAGCTAAACAAAAAACAAAATTGCGCATAGATGAAAATGAAAGACAGAGCGATAAACAAGAATTTACCAGGAGAAAAAGGATGTGAAATCGGAGACGAAGAAACGTGAATCTAAGAGGGATCAAGTCAAAATGAATTTTTATATGCAAGAGAGAAATTCTGCAAGCCACACAAACCTTTTATTCTATCGATTTTAGGCGGTTTTGGATTTTTTCCTATTTATTTTTCGACGGCGGAGATGAGATATCGAAAATTGATCTAATGGCTCATGGCTGTCATCGAAACGACGTCGTTCCATGCTTTCTTCTCATGCATTATTGCGTGAAATAGAGGTTAAGTCGGAATCGGATAATAGAAAGAGCGGTAATTGTCTACTCTCACTAGCACTTCAACGACTTTTTAGAGGGTCCCACCTAATTCTCTAATTGACCTTGACCAGATAGGTCAATGCCAAAATATTTGTTTTTTATTTTTATTTTTTAAACGATCATCTATTTAGTAACTATTTATTTAAATCATACTTATTATAATTTTTATTAATAATATTTTTATATATTTATTGAGATTGTTAATGTTGACGCTAAAGTCATGAATATAAAATAAAGATGAATAATCTCGTATGATTGAGTGTATTTTTTTTTTAAGTACAAGTTGGGAGAAGAGGGATCACAAATACTGATTCTAGGGATTGAACCGCGACTGCAGAGTGAAAATGGATTAATACCAAACTAGATAACCAATAGTGCCACCGACCTAGTCAGTAGTGTATTTTTTGTTTGAAGCGATGATTGTTGGTATTGTATTCAAAGTTCTATATTTATGAGATAATAGAATGATCTTACACATATAAGTGAGGGATAGTATTTTTATTGATAAAATGTTTTTTGAGTGATGATAAAAACATAAAATTATGAAAGTTTACATTCAAAATAAATAATATCATTATCGATGAAGATTTAATTTAAAATTATCCTTTCTAGTACTTATAAAAATTCCATTATCGTTTATTCCATTGAGAGTTATATTATCTTATATTATCATTCTATTTAAAGTTTACAAGAAGTTCCTACTATTGAAAAGAAATCACATAAAATCTGACTTTTTAAATTATAATTCTAATAGATCAGTAAGAAAAATTCGGTACTCTTTTCCAATACTTTTAGCAATTCCATGATCGATTATTCTTTGAGAAGTTTCCTTATTCCATTATTACCACCAGAAGATACTACCATGGAGAGAAATCAAATAAAATCTGACTTTATAAATTATACGTTGATATATACTCTAAAAATGTGAAAGAATCTAAAGAAAAGTATTAATTGCACAAGTGCCCTTGTCCTATTTGAGTGACCATATTGACAACAAATCATTAGTGTTTGGATGAGAAGTTATATTGAATAGTTAAAAATTAAGAGTTGCAGTCAAATATTTGTTTGGATGTAATTTTTATATAGAGGAGTTAGATACAATAAATTTTTTGAATGAGAATTTAAAATGCATAACTATTTTAAGTAGTTAAAAATGAATTATTTTAGAGAGTGGAAAATGAATGATTAAAAATGAGTGGTTTAGAAATGAAGAGTTATTTTGAGTAGTTATAAATGAATGATTAAAAATGAGTGGTTAGAAATGAGAAGTTATTTTGAGTAGTAAAAATAAGAAGTGATTTTGAGTAGTTACAAAAAAAAAGTCGTTTGAATGTAGTTTTTCAAATACAAATTAGAAAATCATACACCTAAATCCTCCTTAAATATAACAAATAAACACAGAGGGATGGATCTTAAAAGGGACTCGGGGATCATACCCCCTAAAAGTTTTGACATTATTACGATATTGCATTCGAGATCTTTTTAAAATATACACCCCTTACAATACCCCCTCCAAACACCCCTACACCACACAAGCAAAATTTTAGAAAAGAAATTTAAATATAATAAAAATTTATTCAATTACGTTAGATTAATGGACACATAATCGATAAATTTCAAGTGAAATTGATAAGTTTTAATCAAATTAAATATTTCATATTTTACTTTACATAAATATTTTTAAAAAGTTGTTATAATTAAAATGAGGAGACTAGAATTTACTATCTACCTCAATTTTTTTTTTTAATTCAATTATTAGAAGTCATAACCTTTCAATTCTTAGATGATACAAGATATTAAAATATGAACTTATATTTTGATAATTTATTATGATTGAAATATAAATATTATAGTTTATTCTTTTAATCTTTCATGCATTATTATATATTATGGCCTCTGAATTATATAGCTGAAAACATGTTTAGAAAGCCACCAAAATGAGTATATATATCTACTAGCTTAATATGTTGAATATTTAATTTGTCTATATGACATAACTCAATAGATATGTATCACTAACTAGATCATCTAAAAAATAAATAGTTTAGTTTCTCACTGAGTAATTCTTTACTAACTAAATTAATGCTATTATATTTATGTAATCAATATATTAACCGTTAAAAATGCCAAGAACAATAGCACAGCAAGATTAAGATATACCTATAAAATCTTAATCTATAAAATTAGAAGGTCATGAAGTCAAATCTTCCAATATCTTCCATGTTCAATTTAAAAAAAAAGAAAAAAGCAACAATTATATAGAATAGCACATTAACTTTTGTAATTTTGTGACTTACTTTAGTAATAAGAAATTTATGTGTAAAAGAGAAATTTAGGTGTAAAAGTTTGTTATCTCAAGAGTAATATTTTGTTGTTTCCTTTTGTCCTTGCGAGCTACGCTTTGTGTACCTATTTGTTACATTATTTAAGCTTCTTATGGTTGAGAGCATTTCTATAGAAGGCATTTGACTAAGGGTTCCCTAAAAATTAGGCTTTGTTTGATAATCATTTGCTTTTTGTTTTTTGTTTTTGAAATTTAAGCTTTATTTTTACTCAATTTTCTTACAATATGTTCCAAATTTCCTACAATATATATCAATATTTTTTTAAGAAAGTATGTGAATGATAACCAACTTTAAAAAACAAAAACAATATTTTGAAAGTTACTTTTTTATTTCTAAATTTTGGTTTGGTTTCTACCAATATAGGTGAGATGTAGATATCTAAATTAGAAAGAAAAAAAAAAAAACATATGATAAGATGGTTGTTGCTTAAATTTCATAAACAAAAAACCAAAATGATTAGGGAGCTTTAATGTTTCACTTTTATATATTTCCCTATTTAAGCTCCACACTATATAAGGATTTTATCTGAGAGACTTTGGAGTGATTGCGAAAGCATTTAGTAATTTATGAGGGAAATTGTTGGGGTTTGGATTTGTACAAATGTGCATTCTTTTCTCCACTTTTGTATTTTGAAAACTAAGTAATGAAATTTAGCTTTTCGGCTCGAAGTGAACATAGAGAATTTTTCCGAATCAATATAACCTTTCTCTCCTTTTCTATTACTTAGCAATTTTGTGTTTTTCATCTCAATTTGAACTTGATTTCTTTTTACGAGTATATTTGATTTTGATACAATTCTTCCATAACTTCATTAATTGTTAATCTCACATTGGTTAAGTATGGGAAGATCATCGTGGGTATATAAGAGACGACATCCAACTCTTGGTATGAGAGTTTGTGAGTAAAATAAAAAACAAAATTATAAGGACTTATACTTAAAATGGACAATATCATATTAATATGAAGATCATTTGATGGTTGTTATCTTCAACAAGTGGTATCAAAGCTAGCATTATCCCTAGCCTAACCATGTGATTTGTAAGTGACTGTGATGGATTAAACTCATCTCTTTAAGTACCCCATTTGATTATTTGAGCCACTTCATAATGGTTATAGCTTCATCCCGGTTGAGGTGGTGCTATTCCCTTGGTGGCTGTTGGGAACAATAAAACGTGAAATCCCTTTCTGGGATTTGAAAGGGATTTTTGTTCTCATGGGTATTGCAAATTTCAGGTGAATTTAGGGCTCAATTCAATTGCCCTAATTTCACTATTCATTTAATTTAATTTCCAATCTCAATAAACCATAAGCTTATATCGATCAATGAACTAGTGTCATATTTATAGATTTCAATAAGGATTCACATGGGTTTAATAAAATTGGTTCCACCTAATTATAAACTTCTGATTAGTTATACAACTAATTTTCCTAATCCTTAATTATTTAATGAGTTTTTAATTTAACCTTAACTTAAAATGTATTTAAATCTAAACACATTTTGATCTAATTATGCTAATTAACAAATTGTTATTAATTAAAGTCAAAGATAATTAATTTATAACCGTTTCACATTAATTATATAAGAGAAATATATAGGAGAGGACATTCATCTCCATTAGCATAAGACTTCTTAGATGAAGCGCAAAAAAAATAAAATCATAAAGGTTGTCCTCCTCAACATTGACAAAGTTATTTTAGGAAAGTAGATGCTATTTCAGATCTCCATTTACATCCTTTCTTTTATTTTCATATGCAGAAAAAATGTAATTTCATGGATGAATGATGTTGTCTCCAAATTGCAACCTCGTTCATAGCATAAGTGTCTATGTTAATCAATAGTGGTCTCGAGGGTAAAATGTCAGTACTCATTGAAGTTTTGTCTATTTATTTTATGTACAATTTGTTTTAAGTACAAGAATGTTGAAAGTAAAATGGAATGCTTCCATAATGTCACAATAATGTAATTAAAATTGAGCTTTTAATAGCAATATCTACAACATTAAAGAAAAAAATGCTACGAAAAGTTGAGAACTTTCAACATTGGCTATAACAATATTGTAAAAAGGTTACAATATATTTTTAATAGCATATTTTCATTGGTATAAAAATCGCTATAAAAAAGAAACCATAGCATTTTTGCTAAGGCTATAAAATGATTTCATAAATTGCAATAAAACTAGATATTTTATAGCATTTTTTTTAAAACGTTGAAACAATGCTATTAAATACTTTAAAAAAAGAAAAACACAATTAAAAGTTCAATATTTCTAATAACATCAGTCGTGTTAAAATATTTTTCCAAAGAGCTACGAAAGCATTTTTTTTAATGTTATCATATATGATTTTTGTTGATGGATTATTTTTGTTTGGATCTCACAATTGTCTTGCATTGGAAAGTGGGTGGGTCCTACAAGTATTTATAAGAGATATAGGTTACTCTCTTCATTGTCAATTAATTTTGAAGTGAAACCCTATATTCTCTAATAATTTCTTCCTATCTTGTATTTGATGACGCTCAACACAAACGTCTTATCAAGAATGCAATAAAAATAGTTCCACATTATACATCTCTTGATTGTTGATGATATATTATTATTCTCTGATGTTGATCCTTCAAAGGTTACTTAATTACTTCATATCATTCAAGCTTTTGAAGCCTCTTCAGCTCTTAAGTTCAACACTTCAACTTGCACAAATTTTTCTACCTTAGTATACCCCTAGGAAGTAATCTGTGCAACACTTTTTTTAAAACCGACTAGGGGTAGGGGTGAACATGGGTTGGGTTGGGTTGAGTTGAGGGGGTTTTCAACCCAACCCAACCCAAATTTTCGGGTTGATCATTTTTCCAACCCAACCCAACCCAATTAAAAATACAACCCGACCCAATCCTTATATTTTCGGGTTGGGTTGGCTTAGGTCATCGGGTCCAATAATAAATAATAAATTATAAATATCTTTTTATTAAATTAGTCGTACATTATACATAAACAAAATACAATCTTCAATCAAGGTAATAAAATAAATATAAATATAGCATCATGGTTCATATAGAAGATTCCAACTATAAAACATAAAACAAATAGATAATTAAAACAAAAAAAATTAGATGACATAATTCGACTTCCATAAAATAAATATATAATTAAAACCAACAAAGATATTTTACATAATTTGACTATATATTTTAT
>JBBMKA010051797.1:0-19154 GCA_037833695.1 Sechiopsis laciniata
GAATGTTTAATTTCAAAGGATTTTCATTTACGTACGCTATCTTAAATGTTTTTACTTCCATGCATGCTAAGTAAGGACCAGGTTTAGAACCACTTTTAGGTCGGGTCCTTACACAAGGTTTCGACTCTAACTCCTCCACACAAAAGCTACATCCAAACAAATTTTTGGCACAACTCTTAAATTTTAACTACTCAATATAACTCTTTAACCTAAATTCTATTTAAATATGTCAAACAAACACCCTATTTTGTTTTGCCACGTCGATCCTTCATTACCTCCATCTCAAATACACTATAATAATTTGTATAAATCTACAAAAAGATCAATAGAAATTATTTGTCGATCCTTCATTATGTTATTTAATTTGTATTCACTATAATTATATTTTTGTTTCTTTTAGGTTGTGGCTTACATGTTCAAGTCATTAGATTAATAGATATTATTTGAAATTACCATATTTAATGTTAATTAACAATTGACAACTAAATAATAAACAAAAAGATCAAAATAACTTATTTTTTCAAAGTTCAGGAATTCAAAATAAATAGTTAAAAACATTTGAATACAGAGGTGAAATATATTTGAAAATTCAACGGGAGAGATGAAAATTTGAAGTTGATGCACTTTAAATAGGTGAAGTAGTATGCTCAATTTGGAAAATAAAATTTCATATATGTATATATATTAATAACATAATGCGTTTTAAGCCTTTTAACTTTGAAATTCTAATTAATGTCCTTAAACTTCGGATAATTTTTTAAAATTATTATTTCTTTCTTTCTTCATTTTTCTTGTTCACACCAATATGTGGAAGTGAAAGTATAAACATTATTTGATTTCTTGGTTGGAGATATTATATATCTTAATACCAGTTAAATTGACTTTTAATTAGTCCTATATTATAAGCCGTTGCTATTGACATATAACACAGTATTTGGAGGTGCGAGTTTCTATGCACTCCACTATTCAATTATTGATAACAATATATATAATTAGGAAGAAAAATAGAAAATATTCTTTTTTCTTAAAAATAATTCTCTTACTTATGTTTGAGGCACAAAAAATCACTCTCTTATAATTAATATTTACTCTCCCCACTATTTATCCTCCAAACTTATTTTGTTACTCCTCATAATCGTTTTATATATCCAAACACAATTAATAGTTCACCTCATCATTATTTTCAACATCCTAAATAAGGTAATTATTTTTTTCATAATCATTATCTTCACTTTAAATACACATAATAATCATTCTCTCATTAAGCATTTTCCTCTATATTTTCTTCTTATGTTAATTCCTCTTCAATTATTTACATTATTTTTACCCCCAAATCCTAATAAGAATTGTAAAGCATTGGGCAATTTAGTAAAATTGTACAGCATATGTTAACCAAGTTTGTCTGTCTATATGCTATATATTCCAACTACAATAAATAAATAAATAAATATATATATATATATATTCAAATGGCTTAACTACAATAGGTGTTTAGAAACTTGAACCATAAATTTTGTCGTTGTTTATACTTTAGTATATCAATTGAGCTATGTTCACTTTATTATTGATATATAACATTTCATTTGAGAGATAGAAACTAATATGAATTTAGTCAACTAGTTAAAATATCATATATCTTAAATAATAATAATATTAAAAAAAAATTTGAAGAAGAATGTTAATAAAAACTTAACATGAATATATATTTTGTTAAATGTTATATACTAAAAATGGGTTGGGAAAGAGAATCAAAGGGGGTGAGTTTTGTTGGAGGAGAAAGAAAAAAAAAAAAAAAAAAAAAAAAAAAAAAAAAAAAAAAAAAACATGTGAGATGTTTGGAGTTAGGTACCCAATCAGTGATTGAAAAATAATTGAAAAAGTAGAAAACAGTTGGTTAGTTTAAAAGGTAGAGAATTAGATTAGGACTGCAAAAGCATCTACCTGATCTACTCTACCTAAATTTTTTTAGGAAAAAAAGAAAAAAATGGCATGTGCTCTTACAGTTGAGGAATGGGATTCTCAAATTATTAATGGGTATGGAATTTCAGATTCTGGCCAGCCAAACAAAGTCCCACCAATTTCCTTTCCCTCAAATCTATTCTCTAATTTCTTCCATCAATTACCCTTCTTTCTCTCTTCTCTCCATTTCCCTTTTCCCTTTTTATTTATTTATTATTATTCCATTTCACCAACAACTCCTTTATTTGTGCACATATGATCAAACTCTATCTTTAGAGCCCACATGTTCTTTTTAGAGAATTATTTTCAAAACTTCATATTGTGATCATAATACTATTAGTATATAATTGGTTGAGAATATCAACATTGTTGTTGTCGTTCTATATATATTCGCTACAAGTAAGGAACATCATCATCTTTCTTCCCAAATAAATTTAATGTAAACAACATTTTATTACTATAAGAATTTTGGAGTGAAATTAAAAACCCAATTTCATACATGTTTAAATTTAAAATAAACAATAACATACGATTAAGACTACAATCAACACCTCATATTTTAAGTGAATAATGGGAAGGTTATGGACACTCATAACTGAGGTATAGTGGTTTGACTGCAAATATCAGATAAATTATACAATAAAATCATATTAAAAAAACGCACACACACAACAATAGAGCGATATATATTATTTTTGAACGCATGAAGATGTTTCTAACTTTTGTTTCAATAAATTTGTTTAAAAAAATTTCTCATTGATTTGTCTCTAATATATCTCTTACTTTTAGTTTTACTCTTTCTCAAATTTCTCTTTCTATTTAATTTTTATCTTCATTTTCTACTTTAATGTTTTTAAAATCTAATTAATAATTTTTCTCTCTAGATACTATTTTCTAGGGCTCTATAAATATTTTTTGTTTAAGCTTTTTATATTGCTTTTTTTTTTTTTGAAATCAGCTTTTTATATTGTTTGAGATTAGCACATGTATATGAATTAGTCATGATTATGATCCAAAATGAGAAGGATCATGAGAATATGCAAGTCATAGTTAAGAAAAACTTAACGAACTTAATAGTTACTACCTATACCAAATAAAATGTATCTTTCTTTTTTGTGGAGATACTGATCACTTTGTCCCACATAGGAAGGTAAAGAATTCTCAACACATTTATATGATATGTGTTTATTCTTCTAATTGACTTTGAGGTGGAATCTCATATTATCTAATAGTACCTATGCTTCAATACTAAAAACTCCAAAATTAATTAAGTGTGTTTAATGAGAAACTGATGGGCTAAATTTAGATTCCAAATTCTAGGCCTAAAGGCATTACAAAGGGTATTATAACAAAATCTCTCTCCGAGATTAAGAGGGTACATGAATAGGTCATAACCACATCGTACTTCAATGAAATGGATCCTAATGATAAGACATGGTTGAGAAATACTTAATAGAATTGATAATTACTTACATATACACTTCATGTGCCGATTCCTTTTCAATGGCTAAATGTAGGAAGTTCAAAGCTATGCATACTAAATTTGGAGTAATTTTAGGTTGGATGACTTTCTTAGACAAATAAGTAACATGATCAAGTCATAGAGAATGCAAGAGAGTGTTAAAATTGAGAGGAGCTGAATTCAAATTTCGAATCCTCGACTTGATCATTACATTTTCTTTCTAAAATATTTATCTCTTGGTTCCTAAATTTTGTTTCACGTTTCTACATATTTTCTTTCTCTAAAACACATCTTCATCTCTCTAATTTCATATAAAACACTGAAAAACTAAGAACAGTTATCTAATGTGTTTGATTTTTAAAAAAAAATAAAAAAAGAATATCAAACCTATATGATTTTTCTTGTAAAAAAATGCTAGAAATATATATATATTGCTGATGACAGAAATGTTTGGTCAAGTTCAATCGATAAATAGACGATGGTATATTTTTTTTGAAAAGTATTATGCATAAAAATGCAAATGAATATTTAAAATAATATATTTGAAAAAATCCAATCAGATTAACCCCGTAATTATTCAAGATTTATTTATTATTCAAGATTAACCCCGTAATTATGATGTTCAATTGGATTATCACCAAATAATGAAATCATAAACTATCGCTCCTTTCGATTACTATATCTTTATTTCAGTTTGAATGTGTGTGATAAAATAAATAATTATTCATGGTCGGCAAGCTAAATTAATTAAAAAGACGAGAGGAAAAAGGGAGACGGAAAAGGGATTTTCACAAAATAAAATAAAATAATAATAATAATAATAATTAAATTTTTTGAAAAAATTAAAAATCAAACACCTAATATTCAACCAACTAAGACCAAGAAGGAAAAGAGGGAAAAAAACAAACAAACAAACAAACAAAATAAAGTCACAATAATTTTAAAGTAGTTCAAATAACTATATCGGTTCAGAAGTTAGCTATCTATATATTATTGAAAAAAGCTTACCTTAATTAAGATCATAGTCTAAAAAACAAAATATGTACTCACTTTTGTCAACTATACTTATATATAAATCCTTAATCATATGTTTTTTTGGACGGTCTTAATCATATGCTTCATTCACATGCCAACTTGCACTTCAAACTTAGTATAATACATATTTAATTAAATATTATTAAAACCTTAATTTTGAATTTTAATTTTGAATTTTTTTTAGTTCAACAATAAAGAATGACATATTTAAACCATGATCTTACACCACGAACATACACTATTATTGCTGAGCTATTGCTCTGTTTGACTATTTGATATTTTGATTTTTTAAAATTTGAATTCACTAACATTTAATAAATTGAGGAACTCAAACCTATAATTTCATGATTACTAGGTTGTACACAATAACAATTAAAGCTCTCCTTTTGTTGGTGATATTTGGATTAAGTTAAACTAATTATAATGAACATAAAGATAGTAATTACGTGATGGGATCTTAGGGAAGACACTCAAATTAATTGTTTAATCCTTGACGGTCTTTATAAACTATTGACAACACAATTATTAATTATATCTAGTTATAAGAAACTCAACCTACATGATTGTATTTTTAAAATACTCTCAAGTCCTTGTAAACATTTAAAAATTAGTGGTTTAAAAAAAAAACAATTTTCTTGTTTTTTTCGAAGTCTATTGGAATACACTTCATATTTTTTAAATATTTTTATTTATGTTATATGGTTTATTAGAAGAGAAAAAAAATGTACTTAACATATATTTATTTATGAAAGATTAGTTATAACATAAAAATTTATATATGTATGGACATATCGTCTCACAGTTAATGAATGTACATTAATACCGTTAGATTACTGAAAGTATATATACATACATATATGACTGCACATGTGAAGAGGGAGTCCAAAACTTTATTTCCACATGAGCAATCAAACATATGGTCACGGGATCGAATGAGTCAATGATGCAATGGTTTCATTGTTTGGTTGTAAGTCAGTTCAACACCAGTGTCACAGGCTCGATCCCGAAATCGGTATTTGTCCTCCTTCCCCTTATATGTACTCAAAAAAAAAAAAAACATATGGTCATGGGAATACGAAAATATGAAAAGGAGAAATATTGAATAAACCCAAACCAGCTAAGATAGACGAATTTGAAATAGACAAGTCATACACATGACTTTGTTTATATTTTTAGGGTTAATTTTGATCTTATTTTTCTTTTCTTTTCTTTTTTGTTGAGAAAATGATCTTTTTTATATCTATAAATATCGGATTAGTTTGCACTACTTTGACTATTTTTAACGTACATAACGGTTGATCCTACAATATTTCAAAAAAAAAAATGATAAGAAATTAATTTCTATTGCTGATCTTATAAATTATTCTCATTAAAAAATGATTTTGTAAATTGATATATAAAAACTTTTGATTTAAATTCGACTTTATGCTTTTTATAAAATATAGCAATATTAGTTAGAATATACATTTAATTGAAATGATTCTTTCATTTGTGTAATTTAATTTGATTTCTTTTAAAATCATGAGATCTTGAATAAAAATAATTAAAGGTTATATAGTTATTTTGATCTTTATGGGTCATACCACTACAAATTTCAAAAAGAAAAAATAATAATAATACAAGATGGTTCAACATAAAACACATCCATCCTAATTTATTAAATAACTTTCATATAGGAATCATTTCTAATGAAAAGAAAGAGAGAAGAGATAGTAATAAATATTCAAATTAAATTCAGTATCCAAATTAGACATTTTCTTCTTTTAATAAATTCCAAAATTATTATTGACATAAAATATCCATTTAAAAATTATATTTTTGTTGTGATAGACCACAAATTTCCTTGGAGAGAGAGAGGAATAGAAGCAATATTGGTGGGTGAAGGTTGGTAGGGATATGATGTTAAAAGCATCAACTACCTATTTCACTTTTTCATTAAAATCTTTGGGCTCTACTTTTCTTTTTGCCTGTTTCTTTCCTTTTCTCCATTATTATTTTAATGGCTTTTAAAGCTTGGCCTTATCCTTCCCCTCCCCCTTTCACATTCACACAAGTTTGTACATAAATTTTTTTTCACATCTAAGTTTATATAATTTAATACTCATATAATAGTACATTCAGATGTAATTCAACTTAACCTAAAACAAAAGTTAAGTTAAATTATTACTTTTTACTTGGGAATTTTTATTACCATTAAGTTTATCAAATATTTTGAACTTATAATTTTAAACATTAATATAAATCTTATATCAATCAAGTTAGGTTTATTTTGAGGCCAACAAAGTCAGTTGAAATTAAAAGATAAATAGGTATATAAGTCATGTAAACGTATATTAATGGATTTGGAACTTAAATTAAAAAAATAAAATAAAAAAATAAATAATTAACTTTTTTTTTTTTTTTTTTTTTAAAAGACGAAATAAACTATATTAAAAAAAGACGAAACATATATATTTTTTGGGATTACTTATATATGGTGTGCGGAAGGGAAGTCCAATTAATCCACGCCATTCCCACGTTATTTCCTACCTAATTTTCTTGCCTCCTTCCTTCTAAAGATTCACACTCTCTTATCTCTCTTGCTTTCTCTCTAAATACTTTCATTATGTTTTTTTTTTTTTTTTAATATTTGTAAGTGTTGCGATTAATAGTACACATATCAGTTATTTTCATATGATAATCGCTTGATATTATTATAATTTTTACATATATCTTTTATATTTAATTTTTAAAAAAAATTTGAAAAAATTAAATCTCAGATAAGTAATTACCATAAATTAAATATAATTATCTTTAATGGTACACATATCGATAGGTAATTACCATAAGTTAATAAGGATTTTTTTTAAATTTAATATTCGTAAGTATTTGAATTAATGGTACACATATCAATTATTTTCATATGATAATCGCTTGATACTATTATAGTTTTTACGTAAATCTTATTATATTTAATTCTTAAAAAAATTTGTCAATGAAAACAGTAGTTCAGCCGCATCAATGTATGTAATCTAAAAAAAAAAAAATCTTAAAAAAATTTGTAAAAAATTAAGTTTTAAGTAAGTAATTACCATAAATTAAATATATTATCCTTATATCATAACATCAATAAAATTATTAATTTATACATTAAAATGATATTATTTTAAGGTGTATGGTCTCCAAATCTCATGTCTTATAAATAACGGATAGACATTTAAAATATAATAGCTGCAAAAAGTTTGACGTATTATTTTATTCTTTCACGGCAACACACCACATAAAAATATTTTGGATAAAAAAATGAACACAAAAATTTGTTAAACTACCATTGTTTATTTAGCATTTTATTATGTGAAGATAATTATTATTCTAATTATTTAAAGAACTTTGAAAAATAAACGACCCGTTTCTAAATTTCTAAAAAAAAAAAGAAGGAAAAGAAAATAGACAGAGTGATTAGATTTAATTATTTGAAGTAAATCAAATAAAGATATATTTGTTGTGATTGCTTAGGTAGCAAATAGAAGGCTTATGAGATTGGTTAAGTTTTTTTTTTGTTTTTTTTGGATGAAAAAAATGCCCAAATTGAGGACTTGACCTAATGCTTATCTTAATTTATCTTTGTCACATGGGCATCGGCATATTTTTTTCAATGCTAATAATTCAATCTTCTTTGCAAGTTATTATAATATTTTGATATTTATACATTGAACCTTATTCTAGGGCTTGACATTACTATGTTCGAGATTTGATTGATTGATGCGTTAATTATATAATTCATAATTCACGCAAAATATTACTACATATTAATCCAAATAATAAAATTAAAATAGTATGTGTAATTTAGATTTTTCTAAAAATGACAATTTAAAAAAAGTAATATATGTAAAATTTTGCATGTTTTAATATATTATTTTCTTTTAATACAACAAGAACAAAATAAGAATTTCAACCTTCAACTCGTGAGAAGAAATAGTGTTTTAACAATTGAGTCGGGCTCATATTCACACAATATGTTGAATATTCATAAATACTTATGTTTAACATTTTGATACTAATTTCATTGCTTTTCTAATTATTAATTTCAAATATTGCTACTCTCAAATAATATGAGCGTTTTCATGCTCGAACTCGTGATCATGAAGTTAAAATGGATTAACAACAAATAAGATAACCAACCGCGTCACCGACCCATTCAGTAATAATATGAAATTAAGATCATGATAAAAACACATATTAATTATAGCCGAGAAACTGAGTTGGGAAGAAGAGTGGAATAAATAGATACTATTTTGAAATTAGGTTTATTGGAGCTGTGGGCTGTTTTGAAAATGGGTAATAAAAAATAGTGGATCCGTGTAGCCCAATGTCTCACAAATTATTGGCCCATAGAGAATTGCCAATTAAATTTGAAAATTTTTCTGACGGTCTCTCGCACTCACCCGGAGACTTGAGCTGCATTTTTTAGTTCACCCCTTTTTTTTTTCAAAATTTCCATGATCAAACAGTTCTAATTCGGTTATCGGAACTAAAAAAAATAGTACTTCTATGACATCATGTATCATATATTAATTTATTGGTTAGAAACTCGATTATCCAATCTAATTAAAATCCTTCATACCAATATCCTTTATGTTAGGAATAATTACATATTCAATGTTCACAACTTAATTTTCTATTACCATAAAAAAAGACTTCAGAGCAATAAAGATGGTTATTATTCGTTTTAAATATACTATTTTTCTCCTTTTCTTTTCATATGGGATAATTAGTTAGACTTCTAACCGCTATGTCGAGTTTTTTTTTTTTTTTTTTTTTTTTTTTTTTTTTTTTTTAATTTCTTTACATAAACCTAGTAGAACATTGCATTCTTGAGTCTTAGTGCTAAAGTGTCAACGTACATAAACTAACGGCAGAAATTACACAAGGAGAGAGGAAGAGATTGACAGATGAACAAATCTTAAAGAACTCAAGAATAAACTAATGTCAGATATCCTCACTAGGGGTGATAATAAAATTCGAAAAGAGACAAAATCGAACATAACCAGATCAATTCATTGGATTGATTTGGATTTTTCACATAATATTGAACATATTGATTTTTATTTAGAGAAAATCGAAAGTTATTGGATCGATTAGATTTTTATTTGTAAAAACCAATAAAGACCGCATTTTTCTTTTTATATGTTAATTTAAATTTTTATTTGTAAATGATTAATTATTTTTGTTTAATTTAATTATAAATTTTGAGATGTTTTTCGAAAAACAACATTCAAATAGGAGTTGGAAGACCGAATGGGTCGGTGGCGCGATTGGTTACCTGGTTTGGTGTTAATCCATTTTCATTCTACGGTCACGGGTTCGATCATTTTAGACTCAATTTGATAACCATTTTATTTATTTTTTTTTTAAATTTAATTCTACAACTATTTTATCATTTGTTTTTTTTACATAGATATCTAGATCTTACCTATAGTTTAAGAAACCAAACTAAAATTTGGAAAAAAAAAGTAGCTTTCAAAAAACTTGTTTTTGTTTTTAAAATTTGGTTATCATTCACAAATTTGAATACAAATAAACTTATATTTCAAAAACAAAAAACAAAAATCTAAATGGTTATCAAATGAGGCCTTAAGTTATAAGATTGCAATACAGTAAAACTCAACTTCGATTTCGATGCGGGAAATTATTTGTTGTTTTTTGATTAACAGTCATCAAGATTCAATGCCCAATCGACATCTTCAAAAACTTTTGGGTATAGAAATTAGTAGCATGTTTACTATGTAAACCCTTTAAGTATCATAAAATACATTTCATAGCATTCCAATTAACATTAGTTGGAGCATGCACATAAATTGACCAACTTTATGAACTACATGTATATGACAATTTAGGATGAGTTAATGTATATTATATTTTGAAGGGAGTACTACGATACATAAATAATCCTCTAGTTAAGATGTACACTACTAACCAAACGGACACTATGCAAGCAAAATTTTCTAAGAGTATTATATCATATATACATAAGACTTATATATAACATATACTATGATGTTTTGATTTTCATACATAAAAAGATTAGAGAGTCTACTTGAGAATTAAGTAAGAAAGCCATAGTCAAGAAGAAAATGTTTTAGTCTATCTCATATCATGCATGAGGACTTGCTTAAGACCATAGATATCTCTATTCATTAGCAAACAAGAGAATTGTGTGTCTAAAAGGAGTAATATCTAACAGATATATGTTCCTTTAAATGAGTATGTGCCCACAAGAATATTTGCTCAACGATATTAATACTAGTGTATAGCCAATGATCAAGAGATCTTGGATTTGAATTCACCCTTAATTGTTGTAATCTCAAAAAAAAAAAAAAAACAAATAGTATGCAACATTTAACCAAATTAGAAATGTTATGCTGTTTATTTTTTTCTAAAGCTAAGGAAACCTTGTTTTACCCAATAATTATTTGCATTATATATATATATATATATATAATAAAAATGAGAATTCATAATATGATTTTAAAATGTATTAATCACTATAGATAAAATATTTTATAAATATACTACCATAGATGGCATTATATATCTCATACTTTATCATTGATTTAAATTCCACACTTCGTGGTGTAATATATCTCATATTTTATCATTGATTTAAATTATATTCTAAATTTTGAATTCTTACATTTTGGTTATATTTGTTGTTATTCAATTTTGGTTAGATTGACGGAATGGGTAAGTAGCACAATAATATCATTATTTAGATGTGAATCAGTTCATTCGATGAAGTGATTTTTTTGTTTTCACGTGAGTTTATTAAAAAAAAAAAAAGTATGAAAGTAAACTAAAAAAAAATTAAACAAAGATTAAAAGTGAGTATTATTGACATATCAAGAATAAAAGTGTTCAATTTTGAAATATAGGAACCAAACTAAAATTAGACCTTAAACCTAAGGATTAAAAAAGTATTTTTTCGACCGAATGAGTCAGTGTCTTGATGGTTTCATTGTTTGGTGGCAATCCAGTTTCGAGAATCAGTATTTGACTCTCATTTATTTAAGAGTCGTAGCATCTCTTTGTAGGGTTTGTGGTACCACTTCCCAAATTTATACTAAAAAAAGTAATTTTTCCTTAAAAATTAATAAAATTAAATTCTATGAATAGCGACTTTTTTATTAAAAAAAAAAATCGTACGTAGGACAAAATTGGGGCATGCCTAGAAAGACGGAAAAGTGTATGCACATAATAATTTCAATCAGTGAAACAAACAATCTGCACATATGATTTTTAATCAATGCTACAAACAGCTTTCAATCAATTTCACATACAGTCTTTAATCATGATAATCTTCAAAAGTGTAATCGATAGTCTTCAATTAGTGTCACATGTAGTATTTAATCAGTGTAGCAAATAATTTTCAATTAAGTAATTGTGAAGAAGTGTATAATTGGATTATGAAAAAAATGCTCAAAATTTTGCTATGTAATATTTATATAAAAAATGATTATAATTAAAATAGACAATAAAATAGTTACTACCTTGAACAAACTCCTATAATAAATTATATAATTAAATTAATTAGTGTAAAATAATAATTGGTATAACAAAAAATTCAAATAACATATGTATTACTTCTAGTAAAGAAAAAATATTGTTTTTTCAATTCAATCTTGAGATACCAACACAACCTTCACAATAGCTAGTGGTAACCAATCAATTACAAGAACAAAATAGCTAAAGAAAAAGCTAATCATATGATAATAAAGACTAACCAAGGCCAAGGTAAAATTGGATTTGCAATCCAAAAGATAAGGCATTTATAATTTAGTCAACACAAACTTGGTTGACGTTTGATGATCTTTAGAGAGGCAACTCGAAATGAAGTAAAGAAAATGGCGAAGGACTCACTCTTACCCTTAGATAACCTGTCAACCAGCAAAGAAGCTCGTGCTTTATCTGCTAGTTTTAAAACCAGACGAAGCAACCAAAACACTAGTTAAAAAAGATAAACCTAACCCTAGAAAACAAACTAATCCAAAAAAAAAAAAAAACGAAATAGATGAAGAAAACAATGACTGCAAAAATGAAGGAACTGGAATCGGAGAGAGGATTGAATCAACTTTAAAAGAACCAATAAACCAAACATAAACTCGATTGATTTTGAAGAAAACGGTGGTTCGGTCCGAAGACCAAATTGATTCAATAAAATTGGTTGGGTGGACTTAGACAAACTGATTCAAAAAAATCAACTGGTTTGGAGTCTGGTTCATTAATTTGCGATAACTATCCAATCCATGGTTTATGAAGCCTAATGCATACAAGACAACAATCCAAATCTCGAGCCTCTCAACTAACAACTCACTATATTGCATGAGCTTCACATGCTCCATCATCAGCCTGTTCCTCACGCAACTAAGAATATTCTTCTATAAATTTCTGCTGAACATTAGATTTTCTAACCTTGACAACGTGGCATCCCTTTCTTTTTTGATTGAATCCTCTAGATAGTATATAACAAAGTCTTGCTAGAGCCCAGACATAGTATTGGTTGTTCAAACCACAACCCTACCGTCCATTTTGAAGAGATGATTCTTCCCAACTTTAAGGACTCACCTTTCAATTTTGAGGATTATCCTTCCAATTTTGAGGCTAAACTATTCAAATTTTAGTAGAACTCTAAAAATTTAGACAGAGTAGGTAAAGAGAAGTTCTAACAAAGTAACTTTATACACTAATGTAATAATACACAACTAAAAAAAGAATAAAAACTAATAATTTTAATTTTAAAGCAAGCTAATATAATAATACATTGATGGAAAATAAAAACTAATCTAATATTACATTGTATACGGCGTAAGCGCAAAAACCCTGAGTCAGAAACTCACATGGCCGCAATTTTAAACCCTTACCCTTCTTCTTCTTCTTCTTCTTCTTCTTCCTCAAACCCCTTTCTTCACTTTCCCGCTCTCTGTTTCTCTTCAAACCTTATGAAAATGGTTCTTCTTGCTTACTGAAATGCCCACAAGAAGAAGTTATGCAGAAACTGTTGCGATTAAACCCTTCCTCTTCTTCTTCTTCCTCGGCCCCCATTCTGTGTACTGTAGCGGTTAAACCCTTTTCTTCTCTCCCTTCCAACAACGCCCCTTTCTCTCCTAAACCACCACCGCATCATCCTCTTCTAATGTCCGCTGCCGCTACCTCATTTTACCCCGGCCACAGCGGCGGCGTCTCCGCCTTCTCCTCTTCCTCTAAGCCCTCTTCCGCCACCCTCTCTTCCCGCTTCGCCTCCGCCGCCGCTAGGAATTCCTTCTTGTGCCGCTGCGCAATCGGAACCCCTGCCTCATTCAGAGCCTGGGCTGTGTTTTCGGATAATCGAAACCGCCTGCGGGGGCGCCCCGCCTGGCTGCACACAGATTCTGATGCCTTTTTCTCTTCTTCTTCTTCTTCTTCTTCTTCTTCTTCTTCTGGTGTCGAGGAGCTGAAGATCTCCAGGGTGGGTGTGGCTGATGAATTAGTGTGTTGTGATGATGGGAGGAAGGTTTTGGAGGAAAAGGGGTCCAAATCGAGTAGGAGGCAGAGTAGCCTGTCTGGTGGAGGCGTGTTGGTTGGTAATCCTGATTTGTTGACTATTCCTGGAGTTGGTCCAAGGAATTTGAAGAAGCTCGTGGAGAAGGGGATTGGAGGAGTGGCTGAGCTCAAGCAGCTCTACAAAGATAAGGTCAACAACTTTGCACTTTCAACTGCTTTTGTGCTTTACTTACTGAGTTTGGTATAACTATTGAAAGAGTAAAAGTGGTTTTAGTTAGTTCATTTTACATTTTAATGTATATATATACATATATCTACCTGCAAGGTGATTTTTGTGTTAGTGTGCTTTGGATTTAGAGGCTAGTCATTGCTATTCTAATATTTTCTTGTACTTCAAGAAGGAGATTTCTGAAAAAACCAGGCTTGCTTGGCTGATTAACATGTGTACTTATAGAGAGAAACCATTTGTATGGCTTGGAGAATATAGTTAAAGCTTTAATGAAAAGTACTCCCTGCATTTTTGCAGTTCTTTGGTGATTCGAGCCCGAAGATGGTCGAGTTCTTACAGAGTTCTATTGGGATTATCCACAGAAATCATGCTGAAAGTATAACTACTTATATAAAAGACAGTGTCGATAAGGAGTTGACGGAGGACAGTTCAAACTCGGATGCAAAGCCATCTCAGAAGAAACGGATTACATTCTGTGTTGAGGGAAATATTAGTGTTGGAAAGACGACGTTCCTTCAAAGAATAGCTAATGAAACTCTTGAGCTACGTGACCTGGTTGAAGTGGTTCCAGAACCTATTGACAAGTGGCAGGATATAGGACCTGACCACTTCAATATATTGGATGCTTTTTATGCCGAGCCTCAAAGATATGCTTATACTTTCCAGAATTATGTGTTTGTCACTAGAGTTATGCAGGAGAGAGAGTCTTCTGGTGGAATCAAACCGCTCAGGTTGATGGAAAGGAGTGTTTTCAGCGACAGAATGGTAAGAAGACATCATCTATTACCATGTATTTTTTTCTCATAAAGTCAATCACATTGTATGTCATGGCTCCATGATATTTACCATATGACTTATTCTAGAGTAAGCTTTTTGTTATTACATTATTGATCAACATTGATGAACAAAATAGCCTGCAGTTTTTCCTTTTTCCTACTTGACTGACCATTTGAAAAGAAGAGGCACCCTGACTTTTAATTAAAGACTGACACTTTTGTTTCGTTGATACTATCATAGGTGTTTGTGAGAGCTGTTCATGAAGCAAATTGGATGAATGAGATGGAGATCAGCATCTACGACTCATGGTTTGATCCAGTTGTGTCAACCTTGCCCGGTCTAATTCCTGATGGCTTCATCTATCTGAGAGCAAGCCCTGATACTTGTCACAAAAGAATGAAGCTACGTAAGAGAGCTGAAGAAGGTGGAGTCAGTTTAGAGTACCTCCATGACTTGCATGAGAAGCACGAAAGCTGGCTTTTCCCTTTCCAAAGTGGTAACCATGGGGTTCTATCCGTCAGTAAGCTACCGTTACATCTAGACAGTTCTTTACACCCTGATATCAAGGACCGAGTCTTTTTCTTGGAGGGTGACCATATGCATAGAAGTATTCAGAAGGTGATCTGCCACAATAATGCACGCTATTTTACTATTTCGAAACTTATTTGCAGGTGAAAAGGAGCTTATGGTTTTCTTTTTTGGCTTTAACTGTTTAATCTTGGTGAACAGGTGCCTGCGTTGGTTCTTGATTGTGAACCAAACATTGATTTCAACAAAGATGTTGAAGCTAAGAGTCAGTAAGTCAAATTTCGTTTTGTGTATATTCCATTTGATCATTGGGGAGAGGGAAGTTCAAATATTTTCTTCATTTGAGGGACACTGTCTTGTCATTTAAAGGCAACTGTGATATTTCATACCCCAAAAATTAAACTTATAAACAGTTTGTTGGGCAGGTTGCTAATGTTGACGTTAGCCTGTATGTGTTTGTTACATCTAATTTTTAAACGCTGTGTATTTTGGCTTGGTGAAGGTATGCTCGTCAAATTGCTGAATTCTTTGCATTTGTAAAGAAGAAGAATGAAGTTTCTTCATCAACTGCTGGCCAGGACAATGCAAATGGTTCCCAACCACAAGTATTGCTTCCAAATAAAGGATTATGGGCACCCGGAAGGAATCATTTCCCGGAATCAGCTCTGAAATCATTGGATTTCAGACGGGCAGTGTCGTTCATGTCTGGTTAGAGATCAGATCCTTGGTCGATGTTCTCCTTTCCACAGTTGTTCCCAGATTCATTTCAACAGCCTATCTTGTTTTTCTGTTGCGTTTCTGGTGGATTGTGAATCAATGTGTAAAAATGCATGCTGCTTATATAGGGCTTAGGAATGTAGGTAAAGTTTTATGGTTCTAGTGTGGGATATGCTTTTCTAGGTTGTAAAACCCTCTTTTAGTGTTCAAAAGTTTATCTAGTTATATCTTTGAATGAGTGGATGATGCTCTAAGCATCATTACCCCATTTGAGGTTGTGTCAAGACTCAGAATATTAACTATGTTAGTAATTTTGCTCCTAAACTTAGACAGACTCTAACAGTTTTTGAAGGTTGGAATTGTATCTTGATCTTGCAACTTAAGGAGTATTCTGACTATAGCAGTCTTTATGATGAGGTGTCACTGACTTTTGCTAAAATTTGAGTAGATAATTGGGTGGTTCTATTTTTATATCTCCTTTTGACTTGAAGTCCACCTATGTGATTTAATGAGAGTCAATCTTGTTATTCTCTAACTTAAAAAAATAAAAAGATAAAATTAATAAAAATCAAAATGTGGCTTTCATTGAATCACATAGATGGGTTTTACAATTTAAGTAATGTCAAGACATCATGTAAACTACACTTTTTTATTAGTCACAAAACATCTATGTATTAGGGTGTAGGCAGTTTGGGATTTTAGTGCAATTCTGAGTTAAAATTTTATTATGATATTGAAAGGCGAGGAAGAAGATGACTCAATTAGAGAACGAAGAAATGCTTTCATCATAATAAAATGGTGGAGGCTACATCTTATATGCTACATATATAAATTTAATATTGTGTTGTATGTGTAGAACATTGCATCCAATAATCTAACTTAATGTGTTCAATGACCTTGCAATATTTCAACACTAGTCGTACTAATGTTAGACTAAATATCTATACTAATTTAATAGTATTAATTATTTGAACACAATTTGGAAGTCCAATTGAACGTTGCATGAGTAGCTACGGTTGGAGAGAATCTCCCAATTGAAAAACAAATGTGTAGTATGCATGACTGGACTTCACTAACATAGATTTCTAAGCTCCTACTAATGTAACTAGCAACTATCTTGTTGTTTATATTTCAAATTTTAATATAAGTTGTATTTGATTTGGTTGAGTATATTTGATTTAATTTTGTCAAACTAGAAACCAATCGGAAATAAATGTTTTTTTTTTTCTTGAATCGTAACCATAATATAAATTTTCAATTTCTTCTTGTATCTCTATTATGTATTATTGTAACATCTATTGGTTCACCTTATAGTTGTGAACTCATAAGTAGTTTTCATTAACTTTCGTTAATCACAATTATTCTCTTAATTTTTTAGTGATGGGTTTGGAAAGATCCAAATGGGTGTACAGAGGTGACGTTGACTGAGACTTTGGAAGCCATTACCAGCCACAATTTTAAAAAAGCATTTAATAGCTATAGATTTTTGTTGAAGTAGCTTTGGACTTTTGTTCTTGCAAAAATGGACTAATTAAAACAACTCAAGATTATAATGGTTGTGGTTAATGTTCTGTTTAGGTTTTGTTAATTGAGCCTTTTAGTCTTATTATCACTTAAATAGCCTTAATTTATTTTTGCAAATCAATCATGTTTTTAATGGTTAGTTAATACAGCTCAAATTTAAAACTTGCCTCCAAAACACAGTCTAAAATTTGACATGGGTAAATCCTACCTCAAATAAATAAACAAAATTTCAACTCTAAAATTTGTTTGTTGATGTCCAGAGCAACGGCCAAAATGGATGAGAATTGATTGAAAAAGCTGCATGCTTTAAAAAGTAGACAAGAAACATTTATTATCCTGAATCGGCTGGATTTATTTATTGATTTTAATCCACAAGAGACAACCCCCATTTAAATTTTCATCATTTTTAATTTCTCCTTCATGAATTCAACTGCAAAGTTGCTGTTTTCAGGTCCTTCCTTGTTTACAAAATTTGAAGCTCTTCTCAATTATCATGGATTTCCAAGTCAAATGTTGCTGTTACACGTCTTCCATTATTGTGAGGCGATTTGTAAACATGGGTTGTTGTTGTTAATGTTCGCAATTCATTCACACGGATTCAGTACTAAAGAAAAGTCTTTGGAAATTTCCCAATTCTTGGCCCAACCCCATTTCTTTTCTTTTCTTTTCTTTTATTTTTTGCCTCTCAAATTCAACAACTCTCTCTTTTTTTAACCCCTCTTTTCACCCACTCCCGCTGACAGAAACTCTCTACAAATTCACGGTGAAGCAAAACCCCAGTAAGGGGGTGGACAGAACGGCCAATTTCTCGTCTTAGAACTCGTTTTTCTTGAGATTTATTTTGATTTCTTTTGGTTTTGAGTCGAAAAGATTTGTGGGTTTAGTTGGGATTTTGGTTCTGAATAATGGGTAATAGCCTGATTTGCAAGTCAAAGAAGGATGTGAGAGAGAATGGATCTAGAAGCAAGAGAATGGGTCGGTCTCAGAGGAAGTTGCAGAGTGAGGAAGAGTTTTTGCAGAAGCAAGCTCTCTCTTTGGTTCTTCATCAGCTTCAATCATCACAGAGGTTTGATGGATCCACTTCCAAAAGAATTGGCTCCACCAGCTCTCGAAGACGCAATTTATCCGATCCATTCTCTAATGGCAAGCAGGTGGGGCTTCATTTTTTTGTTTTTTGTTTTACTTTGGATTACATACTTTGTGGATGATTGGATTGGATCTTTCAAGAAAAGTGGGTTATCATGATTAAGCTCTGCTAATTTCCTGGTGATTGCCTTTTGGGGGTTTTCATATTTTATAATCTTTGTTTGTCTACTTTTCAGTTTTAAATAGTTTCTTTTTCCTCTGCTTGAAAAAAATACTTGTTCATTGACCTTTTCAGGCTTTTCTTTACTATGTGCTTTTAAC